>JAGGAQ010000044.1:0-75337 GCA_017657225.1 Termitomyces sp. T69sscA
CAGTATATCTATGCCATACGACACTCACTTACGCTACCGTAGACTTACGTTGTATCATCTATTCAGGTAGCTAAGCCGAGTCAATCATACATTGCACTGAGGACTTACGTTGTATCATCTATTCAGTTGACCTAGGAATATCTAGTTCTAACACTTCTCTCTCTTGCAAGGCATCAAGAAAAGATCTGCTTGCATTGCGTGTCTAGCATGTTCAATCTAGGTTTCTCGACTGAGACAAACACTGCTCGGAATGTGAGGCACGCGTGATGGTGAGCCAGGCAGGGTTGATGTACAAGGAGGGTCTTAAGAACCGAGAATGGAAATGTGGGCATCAAACCACGCAGGTAGACATCGACCTGGACGAAGATGAATCAGTCGTTAGCACTTATTGATGAGGTTTACACTACTCTCTCAGCATGATCTATTCTTGTTCGAAATGCCTGCTTGAGTGATAAATTTAGCTGCTGACAGGTAATATGGCCATCAAATTCAAGTCAGAGAGACACGACTAGAGCGACTGCATGTGTTTAGTGATAACGAAAATGCCAATCAAGTAGACACAGAGGCTGTTGGGAGGATGATATGGAATAAAGCTTGATGTATAATAATTCTGCAATGTCTAGAATGGGCCTCGAGGTTGATGAAGACTTGACTGGTGACCAAGTGTCCTGTGGAATTGATTCATCGCGAGTGTTAGATGACCTTTGAAGAGTTCTGGGCAAACTTGGAGAGTGTCACAAGGCGTGTTTCACGCGACGTCCGTTTATCTCCCAGTCAATCTCGGCATGTCGAAGACACCGACATAAGAGAATAGATAGCCATTCAGAATTCTTCAAGTCCTTCAACGCCAAAGCCTTATCTGTTTAAGCCTCTTTGCGCTTCTTGTATTGATCTTTTGGACTTGGTATAGCGTTCACGCAACACGACTCGTATCTCTTGTAAAACATCGTAAATGCCGTTGTTGGCAAAGTTCGCCGCTGTAATCAAATCACCCGGAGCCATATTCGGGGCCCTGGCAATGGCAATCATGGGCCGACCGTTGAATTCCGATACGAGGCATCAAAATTATCGCGCAACTGAGCAGTCAGTTTGTTAGAGTTAAGCGTATGATCTGTGTATCGCAGTGCCATTCACAATATTAGATGGTAAAATGATTCAACTCATTAGCCCTTCATCGGTCGGCTCCAACAAACGGGTTGTAAAGAAATACCAGGTACACTGAGTATTGCAGTGGTTTGGGATCAATAGAAAAAGAAGATCAGTCGCATATTCTTACCTTACGCTCAGGCTGTGCTTCCGCAGAATTTTATCGGCCAGATTCGGATCGAGGGAGAGGTCTCAGTGGATAAGATATCCTTGGACGTTACCATCCATCTTCCGCTTGAACATCACTGTAGAGTCACGTCCGCGCTCCGCCGGCGTTGCAGAATTGAATCAACGAAAGAAGTCAAACAGGGATGGTTCGTCGAACAGAATCTTTCCAGTGACAACAACACCACTTCTGTCAAAGCGAAGAAGACGCATGTAGTTGCGGAAGATGAGAGCCGAGAACACATGAGTTCTGAGCTCCAGTGCTTGATGGTAGTCGCATAACTTGTGATCTGACCAAGAGTCGATTTTCTACAGATACTATCCCTCTGACAATCAGAGCGGTCGTGGACAGGATCCCTCTGAAAATCGGAGCGGTCGTGGAAAGGATCGTCCTCCTCATGGTATTTGACTTCGAACATAGCCTCAATAGTAGCTTCGTCGTTGCCGTGGAATACCATGATATCAGGTTTGATATCTACACCGTCAAACACTCTCAATATCTTGTGGTGCTTGTCGCAAAAGCTGATGTTCTCTGACGGACGATGAACCACATACCAAGGCCCCATACATGTCCCCTTCGTTCTTCGCAGTTTCCATTTCTGGTACAAGATTTCGGTAGGCTGCCATCCCATTGGGTTCTGTGCCTGTGCTTTGGACATCAGGTAAGAATTCGTTGAAGTGTTTCACATCAATAGGTCCGACAACTCGTCCTGATATTTTAGCATGAAAACCTGCCAAACAAGACTCCAGTTTTTCAGATATGGCATTCAGATCGCTCGACATTGCCCTGCAGTTTCTGATGGGCGTGGAAAAAACCTCTAGCTCATCGTCTTTTGATCGTAGAGGAGTGATATGTCCAGAAGACACGCATGTCGCTATCGAACGAAGTCGGACTTCAAGGTCAATGGCTCAAACAACCGCCGCCCGCCAAATTCTGTGGACTGGGTGACAAGAGAATGGTTCACAACTGAAGGGTGGACGACGCAGTCAAGTTTAACGAGGTCCATGTATGTATAACACCCGCGAAAAAAATTGACTAGAATTAGGTAATAATGATTGGCTTCAACACTGGAGACATCCTTTGAAGGTACAACCGAAAAAACAAAAGGTATGACCAACAAACAACAGTACAAAATTAATATGTCAATCTGTCCGAGGCGTCGTCAGATTGCCAGGTGACAATGTACTTCCTCTTCTTTCAGTGAGTCTTGTTTCCATTACAGCTGTTTCCACTCCTTCAGAGGGCATGGTATCGGCCTTAATATCAGTTGCTGCCACTCTGGATGTTTTGGAAAGTGGGCATGGTCTTTAGTTAGCATAAAAAGACAGACAAACCTTGATTGTTCCCTTGCTCGACCTCTTCAGAGACTCTCTCTTCCACAAAATCTTGTAACTCTTTGAATGAGACAGGTTGTTCATTTTTCATTTTTACTTTAGAGTTTTCACACTTACAAAACTGACAATAACCACTTTGAAACACAAAAACTGTGACTGCCACATTTTTTTGTAACAATCAATGTGACAAATGTGACTGTGATAGAACAAATGCTTGATAGAAATCCACTACTAAAGTAGCAGGAATATGCAATGATTACATTCAATTATTCAAGGTTGATCAAAGAAATTCATCATATAGGTGACAATGTCTGAACTTTCAAGTCTGATTGAGATATATCAAGGATCCACCATGACTGCTTGAAGTTCTGAATCTAATCGGGTACATGACACTAGTGCTCGTGCAGAGGGTTTATCATTCCACATGTTACATAGATGTGCACTTCAAGCTAATTATGCATCCTATTAGTCAGTCCACTTGTGTCTGGACCCATTTTAATTTCTATTTATGTTCCGTGCTGACATCCCATTCCAACATGTTCCAAAAAATACATTTGGCGACGTCCAAAAACAAAAAGCACATACTTATTCTTTCTCAACCGTTACTTCGCATTATCTTCTACAATGTATAAGACCGTTCACAGGCTTTCAAAGATTTCACCAGATGTGAGTACTCATCTGACTTTCTGAATGAAAAAGCTGATTGGTGCCACGGCAGAGGTCAGAAATGATTACTTCCAAAAATACCATTGTGCCACTGAACATAAATTCCCCGCAAATGTTCGCAATATCTTATTGCTGATACAGACATTTCATTCCTTGGCTAGCTCAATGTTTGCAGTATTTATGTCGATTCTTTCTCATGAGGGTTATTCAATCTCATTTCCTGACCAGTCAATTGACTTCAATAACTTCTTGCCCCTAATTGGTAGTCCTTACCGCACGTAAGAGAATGATCATAGATCAGAATCGCTACGCATGAAAGTCAATATACCAAAGTCACTCCAAGGGTACGACATCGACAAACAGATTGCAACGACGACTATAAGACCACGAGTGGATCTGGGTTATGAAGAGGCCTTTTGAAGGCTCATCGAACTGTATGAATAAGAATGTAACTCACGTATGCTCAGCCATAGCAACACTCAGAGATGTGGCTGACATTTTGACGTTGCCAGATGAAGTGTCGACTAGGACGTGGAAGCTGAATGAGATCTTGGGGATGACAGTGCACCCCACAGCTTGAAGTTGGAACAGTCTTAAGAAAATCAGAAATGGTGTTGTCATCGCAAGTTTGCTGATCAGATCCCTGTAGATAATAGGTGTAACAGGACCCCGTTTCTTGAAACTCGAGAGATATCATGGATTTGATGGTTTTATCAAGGGCGTTAACATAGTGCCACAGATGCAATGATGTTGCTTGTTGAATCATGATAATACCTCGGACTGAGCTGAGATGAAGCCTGATTGTGGAGTCCCTTATTCACCCCTTTCCTGTGTTGGAAGACAACGCAGATGGTTATTCGAATGATTACCGTCCTCCTTTGGTGTCCTTTCTGAGGAAAAAATAATTTGATAAGCATCATTCAAGAAGGCCGTTGCAGCTTGCAGAAGGATAGATATCAACGTGTGAAGATCGTCGAGATCTAGATCAGGACAGTAAAACACGCTGCTTGTGTCCAGAATCCAAAATTGATATTTAAAGGTTCGAACTGACGATTCCTTGTGCCTCAGTCGTTATGAAGCGAGTCAGGCTCCGGGAAGCTGACAAAGAGAGAGGAACACCTTCAGTAAATGTGAGAAAGAATTCATCATGTGTATTTCTAATACAGGATGAGTTCTACGAGAACAGCTTGTTGACCGACGTGTTTCCTTCCTGGTTTTTCTTGAGAACCTTTGGAAAGTGTAAGAACATTGAACGCGAAAAGATAGAACGGCAATGTACCTTGGCGACGGCAAATTCGAAATCTTCCTGTGTGACGTGTTGTCGTCGTTCCCGAAGCGCGTACATGCCTGCGAGGGGGAGATAGGATTAGATTACACACTGGGAAGGTGAGAAACGACACGGACCCGCTTCGGTGCAGATACCACGGACTTCGGCTCCTGAACATTGACCCATCTTCTCGGCGAGGGCACGGAGGTTGATGCCCCGTTGGAGGGACATCTAGAGGCGTAAAGTCGGGATTTGGCTTGCTTGACGCTCAGTGCACGTACCTTTCGAGAATGGATGCGCAGGATGGACACGCGAGCCTCTGGACCTGGAGGTGGGAACTCGATTTTGCGATCAATACGTCCGGGGCGGAGGAGGGCAGAGTCGAGAATGTCTAAACACGCGTTCGAAACATGATCACGCGGAGTAAAGTCGTTACACACCGATACGGTTAGTCGCCATGATCACCTTGATGTTCTTGGTCGCTTCGAAGCCGTCGAGCTGGTTCAGGAGTTCCAGCATGGTGCGTTGCACCTCCGAGTCGCCGCCGCCACTCCCACTCTCGCCCCGCGAGGAGCCGATGGAGTCAATCTCATCCATAAAGATGATACTGGGTGCGTGCTCGCGCGCCATGACGAAGAGCTCGCGGACCATCCGGCTGCCCTCGCCGATGTACTTTTGCACGAGCTCGCTGCCGCTCACTCTGATGAACTTGCAGTCCGTGTGGTGTGCCACCGCGCGCGCAAGGAGGGTCTTGCCGGTTCCTGGGGGCCCATAGAGCAAGACGCCTTTCGGCTGCGCGATGCCGAGGGAATCGAAGAGCTCGGGGTGCTTTACGGGGAGCTCGATGACTTCTTTGATTTCTTTGATTTGCTTGTCGAGGCCGCCGACCATTTCGTATGTGCTGTCTGGGACCTTTTCGACCATCATGAGCGAGACGAGGGGGTCGACTTTGTTGGGCAGGATTTTGTGGATTGTGTACGAGTCGGAGCGGAGGGCGACGCGAAGCGTTGGTGTTAGGGCGTTGATGTCGACCTCGGAATCGAGATCGACAACTGGGTGCACTTGTTATTTGGAGAAGAAACGCGGCAAGTAGCGAACGCACTGTATTTCCCCTCTGGTTGGACCTTGACGAGGACCTTGTTCTTGCCCATGACTTTGACGACTTCGCCGACATAGCTGCCTGGCTCATGCAGCAGTTGGAGTTCTTCCCTGAGCAGTCGAACTGGAGAGGGCTCGGAGTGTGGACCCCAGCAGGAGTGGGTGGCGTACCTCGGGCGTTGAGAGCATTGCGCTGTGCCTCTAGGCGGCGGAGATTCTGTGTTTTCTGGTTTATGGTGAGCTCTGCAGTCTCAATCTTTGCCTGATAGTACGACTTGATGCCTCCCGTCGCGAGCGGTGCCTTCATGGTCGAGAAAGAGGTTACGCGTCGCGGTCACGTCACGTCACGCATCACATTAGAATTAAGCAATTATTACAATCTAAGGCCCTTGAGCAGAATGTCTTTCCTCAGCTTCCTCCGTCCTTCCTCTATGCTCTCCATCTGTGCCAACGCACGGTCCTCCGGCATCCTCGCAAGCCGCGCCTTTGACCGCACACGCGGACGCCGCTGCACATACCACTCCCACGCAAAGCGCACCACCTCGCCATCTGCATCGTACGGCGTCGGAATCTCAGAGTACCCCGGACGCGCCGTCGGATGCCGCACATAGATTGCAGAACATGTCGCAAAGTTTGGCTCAATGTACGCAGGGATAAACAGCCACGGCGAGGCAAAGTGGGGGAGGTAGAAGGGTGTGAGGTCCAATTTAGGTCGCAGCGGAGTTTTCTCCTCTTTCTCCTCAGGTTTTTCTTCTTCTCCGAGGAGCTCTGTGACCAACGCAGACTCGGCGACAGTGGGCTCAGCCTGACCTGAAGCCTCTGTCGCCTGTTTGGCTTGCTTTTTAGCTTGCTTTTCGGCTTTGGCTTGGGCTTTGGCTTCGGCGTCCTTGACATACTGTTCGTAGTTGTTGACGTCGTACCAGTTGTCTTTATTTGGTGGTGGCTTGAAGAAGCGAATTGCGCTGGGATCTACAGAGACCATGTCGCCCGGTGCCAACCGCGTGTTTGCGTTTTGGTGCTGCAGGCCTGTGAGTCGAGTAACATGATAACACATCGAGTACGGACCTTCTTTCCGTTGAGCTTGACATTCCCGTGGATGATAAGCCTCCGAGCCTCATACACGCTGTGGACGAAACAACAACGGAAGAGGAAAATGTCGAGCCTCCTCTCAACCTCGGAAAACATCAAGCTTCCGACGGGCGCCATACCCTTGATAGCCTCTTCTTCTGCAAGCGCCTTTTCCTTCTTTTTCCGGAGCGCAAACTCTTCCAGGGACGCCTTGTCGTCGCCGAGGACCTTGCGTTTGGGCCGCACATCGGGAAGCGTCTCCGGGAGGAACCAGCGCTTGAACACTTTTTCTTTGATAAAGTCGCCGTGGTACGCGCGCACGACGGCCTTGGATCTCCAGCGCTGCTGGAAAAGAGTCGAGCTGGCGGATTTGAAAGTAATTTCACGCTTCCTGGGACCGTCAGTGCGGAGGTAGAGGTTGTAGAGGTTTTTCGGTGTCCAGCTCTGTGTGCGTGCGTTGGTTAGCGTGAAAATTGCAGCAGAGGCGCACAAAGAGCACCATTCTGGGCAGCGCCCGCTTGATGCTGAATACGCCTTTGTCGCGCATGGCTGAGGAGGAGGAGACTGGCCAACGCGGCGAGGTCAGAAATTTCCAAAGGGCAGATTCAAACTCCGCTTTGTCCATCATGGTCCTCGTCCTCGTCATCGGCGACCTCCACATCCCCCATCGCACCCACGACTTGCCTGCAAAGTTCAAAAAGCTCCTCGTGCCCGGCAAGATTCAGCAGATTCTGTGTACGGGCAATGTCTGCGACAAGGAGACCTACGAGTACCTCAAGACCATCTCGCCTGATGTGCACATAGTCAAGGGTGACTATGACGAGGTGTGTGGGCATGCTAGAGACACGGCGCCATATTGATGGTGTGTGCTAGAGTACTTATCCATTGTCAATAACCGTAGTACATTCACCAATAAAAATCGGCGTTATCCATGGTCACCAGTGCATACCCACCGGCGACATTGACTCGCTAAGCTCAATAGCACGGCAGATGGACGTCGATGTTCTCGTCTCTGGGCATACACACACGTGAGTATACTGTGTGCTCTGGATGAAACCTGCACTCATGGACGACGCAGTTTCCAGGCAGTAGAAGTCGACAACAAGTTCTTTGTCAATCCCGGGTCTGCGACTGGCGCGTGGACCGGCGCGCACAACGGGTACATACCTGTCTTGCCTCTTCCTCGTCGTGCACGTTTTGACGGACGATAGTGACCCGACGCCATCGTTTGCGCTCATGGACATCCAGGGCCCAGTCATTGTGACGTATGTCTACCAGCTGATTGAGGGTGAGGTCCGCGTTGAGAAGATCGAGTGGCGAAAAGAGCCCGAATCGGTGCCCGGAGCGCCACGAAGCACAGTTATGCCGCAGAATATACCGAGTCCAACGCCAGGCAGTCCGCAGAGTGGGTCTGGTTGGTAACACCTGATGGCGTGTACAAGGTGCTCGCTCGTAATAACCCCAGGGAACCACATTCGCACAGGGGAAGTATACCCTACGTTCAGCACACCGATAACTCCGATGCTCTTCAAGATATAATATAGTAGTCCTGTATCCGTACGACCTGGCACTAGATAATGAAATATACTCGATAAGGAGATATCCTTCTTTTGCCATCACTTTTTCCTATCAGGCTCTCCCTGACACCTCCAAACATCTTCACAAGAAGCTGACTGCCTCCCTTTAACGCTTCTATGTCTCCAAGGCGCGTACCAGCTCTCTCACTACGAGAGGGATGGGAGGGGCGGGATCCCGCCCTGTTGGTGGTCGTTGGTGCCAGTGCGCGAGAGAAATAGTCGCTGTGTTGCGCTTACATACGTCATGGGGGCGCAATTTGGGGCGACAGTGCGACTAGGGGCGACTCCAAAAACAACATCATCAATCTCAAACATAGGAGAATCGTCAACCTCATTATGGCATCGCCTTCAGCAGCATCAGTAGCTCAGAACAAGACTAAAACACCGCCGCCGCCACCAAAGATCATCACCCTTTACGGTCACATTTCAGGCCAGGAGAACCTGATCAAGTTGAAGATCGATTGGTTGGAACAAGTCATCGACCTGAAGTATGCCATCAAAGAGGCGAATGAGCCTCTCTTGAATCACCTAGCTGCTGTTCAACTTGTTGTCTACAAGCTCGACATTGAGAACAAGGACGACAATGGGTTGTCAGGACTGGAGGTAAAATGTTCACATCTTTGATAATCTTTTTCTCTCTGTTTACTTGTTATGTTCGTTAGAATGGCTGGACTCTCGATCAGTATCCGACAGAAGCATGGTCGCGCTTGAAATTGAAAAACACCGATTACCTCCACAAGTTGTGGTCGGACGGGCCCACCAATGAGATGGACAGGATCCATTTCTTGGTGGTGCTTCCAGAACAAAGTGAGCCATCTGGTAGTACCCTTTTCTCACGAAGATCAATTTCTATAATTTTTGCTGACGCTCTGTTTGGACAGCGAAACGGCAGAAGATATCAGATGACATGGGTAAGATTCAGCATCTCGATACTTTGAAGTGACAATGGAACGATTCAGTACAGATTCGCTTATTATAACACTGCGGCAATGGACCGAGGAGCAAGCCAGGCGCAAACCTCCTGCTGTGGAGGAAGAGACTTTGCGAGCGTTTGGGAATTCCTTTCCCCTCCAGCAGTGTGAAGATATCTTTACATCACTCCGTGACCGGATGCTTGCCAATTTTCAGATAAAACTGGTTGGAGATTACCTTGATTGGAAGAAAAACATCAAAATTCCAATCGTTGGCGCTGCGTCTGGAACCGGAAAGACAGCAATTTGTTCCAGGATGCTACAGTATCTCGCCCATCAAGCACAAATGCACGACTCTCCTCCTTCGACTGCTCGTGACGAGTCTGACTCTCCAACACAAGCTTGCTATGACCCCTTGAGCACTGTCATTTCTGATCCAAAGGCAACGCCAGGAAACTATTTATCAGCCAACTTAAATGTCGACACATTGTTTTGGTCAGAACAGCGACTTGAAACTTTCCGAGCGCAGCTGATACGCTCCAATGAGCGCCGATTGACGCTGACCATTGACTTTGCGACAGAGACATTCTCACAAGTCAAGGATGCGGAGCTGAATCTCGCAGTCTCGATTCTCATGAGGTACCAGGAAATCCATTATCGTAGCGAACCCATGTGGAAGACGGAAGATGAGCTCATTTCCCTTCTGAAACACCAATTACTGCCACCCCTTGACTTTGCCCTTGGCATTCTGCGTGGAGTCGAAAACAACAACATTATCGTCATCCATCTAGATGAAACTCAAGCTGTCGATCTAGATATCCTCAGGAAGGTGGTCCGTCGACTTGTTTCTGTCATGGGCCCCGATCAAGGTGGAGAGTATCCGTTCATCTTTCCCATCCTCTCAGGGCTTTGTTTGGAAACCTTGCTGAACTGCTCCGTGCCAAATGGAGCTGGTATTATTCGATACACACCTCCCATTCTCACGGTCGGCTCGATGCTGACCATTATCGATGCCATGCTATCGAGCTCGGGTGACGGTGCCACAAAACCATCCAAACCACTGGGTCTCCGGAGGCTCCTGCATGATATTAGGGGCCCCACAAGATACTTCCAGGCTGCACTGTTCATTCTACAACAATTGAGCAGTCATGATCAAACAGTATCCGATTCTTTCTGCTATAGCTCTATTGTTGACAGAAACGCTATCCGAGCAGGTATCGAGAAAGCCGATCAGAACTGGCCAGTTGTCGTGTAGCAAACAGGTCAGATGCGGAATTTTCCTCCCATTTCTGACGGTCTTTAACACTTATTGTGGATCTCAAAACCCGCTGAACTTGGCTGATCACCCCGGCATGGTGCCCTTGTGCAAAAAATTTCATTGGACCCAGAATGAGCAGTATGATGCAAAAACCCTTCAGTACAAGCTGCTGATGTCATGGGTCGAGGACAACTCCTCTCCGCCCACGTGTAAACTCTCAACCATCTTTGGCGATCTGGGGGCGGTTGCAGATGTGTCCTTTGTCATTCACGTAGAAGCCAAATACAAGGAGCTCAGTTACAAGGTCGAAAAACTAAAGCATCTGAATGACCTCATGGATCGTTCAGACACATGCCCCACGGTGTACCTCAATGCCGACAAGGCTGAATTCGCAGATTCATTTGTCTTTTTATCCCTGGAACAACCCTCTAAACATCAGTATCATATCCTTTGCATCCAGTCCAAGCTTTTCAAAGCATCTGCTTTATCGATCGGACAGGTTGAAAAAGAGTACGAGAAGGTTCGACTTGTGTGTGGCTCACATCCCTTCACCTTGGTCATTGCAGCGGACAGACTTACAAATAATTGTCTGACGCAACTCGCCAACCACACCGACAACGATCTCAAGTCACATGTCCTCGTGCTGAATCAGGAGGGTTTCGACATATTTTATGGCAAGCCCTTTACATACCGCCGTAGATTCATGACAGGGCTGCAATCCCTGCCTGTGTTTTGCGAAGATGAAGACAATTCTCATTCTCCATAGATATTACAACAGCGAAATTCAAAGAAATTAGAAGCTGCCGACTTTGAGGACATCCGTTCAGTACATCTTGCGACGTTGTCTATTACAATAACTCCATTGCTCTTCAACAAATAGTGTAGTATGTAGTCCTAGGCCTGTATCGTGACCTGGGGCTAAATAATGAAACATCTTTAATGAGTCCCCACTTCACTCTTCATCACTTTCGGTCTCGTATCCGTCATCCCCATTTCTGACTGAGCTCTCCTTCCCACCGCCTGTCATCTCTACAACGAGCTGACTGCCTCCCTTCAACGCTTCTATGTCTCCAAGGCGTGTGCCAGGTTTCCAGGGTATCTCCCTGCGCGGATAAGTGGATACGAGCTGGAAGCCCCACCATTGGGGTGCAGATAGTAATTGCTTCTCGAGGGACGATTCGAGATTGGCAGTGTCCCATGCGTCGCCTGCAGGCGAAGTCCTGGGGTCTTCAGATGAAGAGAGGGAGGACGGGACGAGCTGGGTATCGACAAAGGCGTAGAGAGACGTGAGGGATTGTGTCGGGGCAAAGGTGTGGATTGTGCGTCCGCCAGTCGGGAGGCGGATGGCGACGCGCAGGCCTCCAGACGGGGCCGGAAGGGACGACGGAGAAGCGAGTGCGCGCCGGATGAAACGACGCCAAGATAAACGTGTTTCTTTGAGGCGCTCGAGGGCGAGTTGGTTTTGGCGCACGAGCTCGGCTTCAGCTTCTTGAGCGCGTGCGCGCTCGGCTGCTTCGCGCTCGGCGGCCATTTTGGACTCGATGCGCGCGCGGTCGCGGGCAGCCGTAGCGCGGAACGCGGCGTCTTGCTCGGAGCGCAGGATGCGGTCGTGTTCGCGGGCAGCGTTTTGGGCTTGGATGCGTGTGAGAAAGGGGGTCACGCGCGGGAGGAGTTGGGTCGTGAGGTGGTCGGAGAGGGTCGAGGCAGAGGTGGGACCGGTAGGAGGGCCTTGGTGGCGGGATAGGACGGTCAAGGCCGGCGCAGAGTTGGTGGGCGGGCGAGAGGAGGAGGTAGGGTTGCGCCGGGGTTGGAGGGCGACAAAGGCGACAAAGGGATAGGTCGTTGCTTGTAGTTTTTCAGCAGCTAATGGGGGTCAGTTCAGTGTGCCCAAGAAGGAGAATGCAGCGTACCACTGTAGGCTTCTTGGTCGCGCACGTCGCCACCCCAGACGACGATGTTCTTGTCGTAAAGAATACGAACAAACTCGGGGTTAGTGAGGGTCGACCTGGTGATGGTTAGAATGCTCAGAGGATGGCTGAGGAGAGTGTGATACCTCTTGAACTCTGGGACATCGTCGTGTTCGTCGCTGACGAGGATGATGCAACCGATGCGTGCCTCGCGCTCACACGTGCGCAACGCCTGTTCGTAGCTGCCGAGAGTAAAATCCGGGAGAACCTTGGCGTCGTCCTGTAGTCCCGAGCGCGCAGTGAGAGTGGATGGGCCTGCCGTGTCGACAGCGGTGGTCCTCCCGGTGCTGATGGAGACGGCACCCGTTTCTTCCTCGAGCTCGCGAACCCAGCGGTCCGGGCCTCCAAAGCTGCGGCGCGGTCTTGGGGTGTAAAAGGAGAGGCTAGTGAAGCGGAACTGGGGCACAGGGATGCGCAAGAGGCCGAGGATAAAGCGGAAGACGTTGGAGAGAATGTGGAGAGGAACAGCAAAGACAGCCAAGAAGGGTCTCACGACGAGCTGGTACAGCGCTAAAGGACGCGCCGGAGGCCTGTGGACGTCTGAGTCGTCGACCTCGAAACGCTGCATGGTGGGCTGGGCAGGCTGCTCGAAGAGGAGGTCGACTGCACGCTGCCAGCGTCGTCAGACGTCGGACCAGGGTAGGATTGCTGTTGCTCACCTGGACATCCCAGCCAACGCTGTCGAGCACACTGATGGCGACGTCCTCGTCTGCGCCGTGTACGATGGCCTGCAACGCTGCGAGTGCGTCGCGCTGGCCGGCGTCGAGGTGGTTCATCATAAAAGTTTAAAACAGAAATGCGGATTCGTGATTTCTCCGTCTTGCAGGCATCCAGCACTGCGATGGCCTCGCGGGAAGAGCACGTTAGCTACAATTCTGGAAATGATTTTCCCGGCGCGCTATGACTACTACTAGGCGTGGTGTGGCGTAGTCAATTCAATTAAATATCACGCTGCATCCTCGGGGATGACCGTGAATGTGATTCCGCTCTGCTCTCGACTCCCATGCTCCGGCCACGGTTAGCACGTCTAATCCACTCCTCTGTCCCCCGTCGTGCTCTGTTCGACCCCAAAACCGTAGAGCGTGCCGAGGACGATGTCGACGTCTGTATTGTCGGTGGCGGTCCAGCTGGTCTCAGTGCCGCCATCCGTTTGAAACAGCTCGAACGCGACCGAGGTAATGAAATTCGCGTCGTCGTCCTTGAAAAAGGCAGCGAAGCGGGTGCGCACATCGTCTCAGGCGCTGTCGTTGAACCCCGCGCGCTCAACGAGCTCCTCCCTGACTGGAAGCAGTTACCTGATCATCCCCTGACCACCCCCGCGACCTCGTCCAGTATGCGTTTCTTCACCGAAAAATTTTCCTTGCCTATACCCCACCCTCCTCAAATGAGTAACGATGGAAACTACATCGTGTCTTTGTCTGCGTTCACCCGCTGGCTCGCTTCCGTTGCTGAAAACGAGTATGGCGTCGAGATATATCCTGGCTTTGCTGCTGCACAGCTACTATACTCTCAAGAAAAGGACTCTACGGATCCATGGGGAAACCCTGCTCACAGTGTGCGCGGTATCATCACAAACGAGGTCGGCCTTACGAAAGCGTTCACACCAAAGTCGTCTTTCGAGCCTGGCATGGCTTTCAATGCCAAGGTTACCCTCCTCGCAGAGGGCGCACACGGTTCTCTTTCCAAGCTTGCTATACAAAAATACAAACTCCGTAAAGAGTCGCAGCCCCAGACTTATGGTATCGGTGTAAAGGAAGTTTGGCGTGTTGACCCGGCAAAGCACCAACCCGGCAAGGTAGTGCATACGTTAGGATGGCCGTTGGATATGAAGACTTATGGCGGTGGGTTTGTTTATCATATGGCCGATGGCCTCGTTTCGTTGGGTCTGGTGATTGGTCTTGACTACCATAATCCTTATCTGTCGCCGTACCGCGAGCTACAGGTGAGCAGATATCACCAACATTAAAACCCTCGCTGAGTATAATCCAGCGCATGAAACACCATCCATACTACCGCGACCTCCTCGCCGGCGCTGAGCGCCTTGCATACGGCGCACGCACGCTCAACGAGGGCGGATTGCAGTCGGTGCCCAAGCTTCATTTCCCCGGCGGCGCGCTGATAGGGTGCTCTGCGGGCTTTGTAAACATTGCCAAGATTAAGGGCACGCACAACGCGATGAAGAGCGGGATGTTGGCTGCCGATGCGGCATATGACGCCGTGCAGACGACAGAGGAAGGCAAGGCGGCTGATATGACCAGATACGACGAGGAGCTAAGGAAGTCATGGGTGTGGGAAGACCTCAATGAGGTGAGGAATCTCCGGCCGTCGTTCAGCACGGGACTTGGGGTCTGGGGAGGGATTGTCTATTCTGGGATCGATTCGTTGTTGTTCAGAGGGAGGGTGCCGTGGACATTTAAGCATGCGCCGGCGGAGGAGATGGAGAGGGTGAAGGAGAGCGGGGGGAGTCTCGATGCAGCACATACGGAGAGCGCCAGGGGACACAAGCCGATTGACTATCCGCCATTCGAGGCGCCGTTGTCGACGGATTTGATGACATCGGTTGCGCTGACGGGGACGAATCACGCGGAGGATCAGCCGGTTCATCTGAGGGTTGTGAAGACTCCCGAGTTCGCGAGGGAACTTGAGAACGGAGAAGTTGAGAGGGCAGAGACGGGAGAGGTGTTGGAGGATGGAAAGGTGGATAGGAAGAGAGGAAGGAGAAACCACGTGCAGGTTAATACGGAGGAATTTGCGGGGTTGTTGGGGAGAGCATGTCCAGCGGGGGTGTATGAATATGTCGAGGCCGAGGAGGGCGACAAGGCTGCACAGGAGGAGGGATGGAAGGGAACCAAGCTGGTTATCAACTCGCAGGTGTGTTTTGCTGTTTTTCCCCCACTGAAGAAGTCGAACTGATCTTACGACAGAATTGCATCCATTGTAAGTTGTGCGATGTCAAGGTGCCCACTCAGGATATTACATGGACTGTCCCAGAAGGTGGGGGAGGTCCAAAGTACAGTGAGTTGTTTTATTTAAAACTTTTGACTGGTCCTCAATTATATACAGGTCTCACCTGAAGACAGAGGAGGAAAGGGGGAAACCTAGATTATATTTTATCATATGACAAAAACATGCAGCACTTAACACAACAAGGTTCACAGCAAGTTTCTCTATGGCAATCTGAAAATGGAACCACGTGTATCTCATTAATCCAGCTACTCAGTTTATGCACGCACCCCTTACGACATGACCGGCTATTAATACGCCGGCCTCGAACAAGAGGCGGACCAATAAGTAAAATAAGAGTTGAAATGATATAAATACCGGCTGAAAACTGTAAGCTGAAGGTGTCAAAAAGTGTAGACACTGTGTGTGGCACAAAAAGGAGTGGTGGTGTTACTTTGAGGAAGTCAAGCAGGTGGAGTTCATGGAGAGAGTGCAAGCAGCAAAACAAAAGAATGCACAGATGATGCATTGTGTGATGAAATGATGCACAGCTATAATGGAATGATGCATGGACCATGATGCAAAGGAATGATGTGTAGGAATGATGAGTGATGTGTGGGCTGTGATGCATGATGGAGAAGCTGGTGATGGTTAGGAAAAGCATTGGTGGTGTCTGGCAAAAGCAATGATGTGGTGGTGATGGTCATGGGCTTTGCTAGGAGTAGTGGTAAACATAGCAAGCTGGCTGATGCATGTCTCAAGGCTGAGGTGAAGGCAGGGTGGTTGGTGAAGTTCTATGGCTAGAGCTTGGGATGAGAGGTGATTTGGTGGGTTGTAACAGAGGACCATCCAGACACAAAAGGAGAAGAAAATGAGAGGGATAAGGAACAGGAAAGGGAGGAAGAAGCTGGAAAGAAGGTTTGCTGCTGAGGCTGAAACATAATTCCCTTGGAAAAAGTGACAAAGTAAGCTGTCATGCTACTTCCATGTCATTTTTTGGCAGGAAATATGTAAGCAACTTCTTGTAGTAAAATTAAGGAAATTCTATACTTTCATCCAAACCCTTTCCTGTGACAAAATGATATTTTTTAACCAATCTCTATCCATTGTAAACAGCATGGAAATCTTTCTGATATTTCATTACAGATTTCTTTAGAAAAAAAAACCAAGTTTACTTTCAAAATATGCATCAAAAGACAGAACCTTTTTCTTTCTATGTTTTTCTTTGATAATTTCATCCTTTTTCTTCTGTAAATGATAATTGAAGCCTGAAACAATTTTACAGTGGAAAATATTCAGAAAAAAAAAAACAGAATATGCATTTTCACTCCAGAAAGGTCAAAGAAACAGAGATGAACTTGATCAGCAAGTCAAGGGAGTAGATCAGGAAGTCACCAGCGGTTCAGCATGGACATGAAGTGGGAATTGACCTTGATAATAATTGCAGGGTAATCATAGGTACATGACTATGTGGTTGACTACATTCTTGACTCACAACTTGTCCACGGCTGCTCCCACTACCTGGTTTGCTGGAAAGGCTATGGACCCAAGGACAACACCTGAGAACCCCAGAAGAATCTTGCCAGCACCTCTGCCAAGCTACAAGACTTCCACCAGCAATACTCCAACAAGCCCTGGACCCCTAGGACTAGCAATCACAAATGGCATCAGTGGGCGTAACCCCCACCTCTGGTTTCATTATGGATTCAACTCCCACCAAGACTCCTACATGTTTTCTTGCATACTTTAACCTCTTCATTCTCACACCTCTCAAAAGAAAGTTGGACATGACAACAACATCCTCATCTGCACCACCCTTGGTCCAGCTTGGTGGGGAGGTTGAACAGCATCCTCTTCATGCTCTCCTGAATTGATGTAAAGAAGGTCCTGAAAGCACCGTCCAACAGAAGACAGTGCTTGTGAACCCAATCTGGGGGAAGATCAGTCAGTGGTACAGAATTAGACAAAATCTTAACATATGCATAATCCCACCCCACCTTGCCACTGCCTCATTCACCAACTAATCTTGCTGCTGCATTGACTCCACCTCTTCATGAGCCACCCTCAACTCCCACTCCAATTGCTGAACCTGCTCTTCCACCAGAGCACTGACTGCACCTGACCCTGCCTCCACCCACATTTCTAACTTCACCATCCATGCTTGCAATGCTGCTACCTCCACCTTACAATCCCTTGCCACTGCTAACACCACATTCTGGTCTTGCCAAGCCATATCCTGGTCCATTGCCGCTGCCCTCACCTCATCCTCCCTTCTTGCTGCCTCTCAAACAACTCCTGCAAGTGCCGACGCAACTGCATATCCAACTCCATCAGGCAAGAAGACATGGGGCCCCAGCAGGCCCACAATCAATGCATCACCCTGAGGCCTCTTGCTTGGACTTGCCTTTGAGGATGGAGATGTCTGCTGCTCACCTTTGGCCACCACCGACTGCCTCTGCCTTCTATGTGGCAGACTCACTCTGACAACTGAGGCTGACTCCTTCTCCTCACTCTTGCTGAAGCCCTTCCTGGACTCTGACTGACTCTCTTCACTATCCCTAGAATGCAAAGCCCCCTCTCCACCCACCACAGCACCCATTGCTTGTGACTTGGGTCTGCTGTTCATCTGACCCAGAACCTACTCCAGAGACCAACCCTGCTCAGCTGACACACAGGAGGCCTGCTACAGCCATGACATGGAACACCACTCATGCTTGGACCAGCACAAGAGGTATACCAACAAATCCCGGTAGGCCCCAGCCATTAGCACCTTCATTTGCAAGCCATGCCACAATGGGCACAAAACAGACACTAACAATCCAGTCAAATTTAGGGGACAAGCAAGCAGGAACAACTCATCAGGCCATGGTTGCAACACCACACCAAAGTTGGTGGACCCTGAGCATGACCAACCACCACCACAAACTGCTCAGGCATCACATCAGCCTGAGCCACTTATTGGGCCTCCAGAGCGATGGGCCTGCCAACACTCAAACAATGCCTAGCGCTCTCTGTAGGCTGCTCAGGCACTAGCACTGCTCTCATTGGAGAGCAGAGGAGTGGGAGACAACAAGGAGGATGAGGATGACATGAGGAAAGGATGGTTGAAATTTGGAGAAGTTTATTTTTCTCTTTTATGAAGCTTCTTGATGGCTGCCAGACTTTGACTTCAATGCCAGAAGCTGCACAGCCACCCATGATCACCGTGCATCTCAAGGGTCTTGACACTGAAGGAGAGGTGATGTTATGACCTACCAACCACCTCCAGTACCCAGCTCCAGTCCCAGAACTTCCATCCCCCTAAACCAGCCCTATGATGTTCCAGGCCTAGACTACTACACGACCAACCTTCAGCAACCATCACTGCCACCTCTTGGCAGCCCTCAGCCATCACTGCCCATCACTGCCACCAGCCACCACCACCCTCAGCACTTCTCAGCCATCACTGCCTGCAGCTGCCATATTAGTGCCTACTCTGAATATCTCCAGCACTTTCCCAACTGCAGCTGCTACATCAGTGCCAGCCCTGGCAACTCCTGGTACTCCTTCTGGCTCATGCCAAGGCCTCCTCCAGCTTTTACTGAGATGCCCATCACGCATCATGGCCACACATCATCTTTGGTCCAACCTCCACATGCTATGCTCCATCTCCACTTGCCTCCTTGCCTTGTCAACATTCCATGCCTCCTGTGCTCTCAAAGCAAGGCCCTTCCTTTGAGAGCTTCCTTTGTGCCACTCAACCCACTTCAACAACTGCCACCACCTTGCACAATTCCCAGGCTTCATCACAAGCCCCAGTGCCAGCCTGGACCTGTGCTCTGAAGCCTACCTACCATCCACCATATTTAAGTCATAGAGTAGTATCTGGTACTCTAGTCTTGATATTGCCTTGTCCCTAGTTATGTTTTGTGTTTCTGTCTTGCTTCTCTCATGTTTTGTGTCCTGGTTTCTCATTTTTGACTCTATTTCAGTTTTGTCTTATTTTATACTCATCTCATATTGTCTCATACCTTTTGCCTCTATTCATTTTGTACTTCTCTCAATCTATTCTCTGCTTTTCTCTCTCTCCACCTCAAGCTCTAAGTTCTTGCTCTCTCTTTCTCTCTTCTTGTTCTTAGTCTTCATCTCATTCCATTTTTGTCAGGTTCTGCTGACCACAGAGGCTCAGTCCACTGAGTGAATTCTTATATGGTGTGCATAATGTCCACAAATGCAGCAGTACTGTTGAGAGCGTGGGGCATGTGAGATCAGAGGGGGGGCCAGGGATGCAAGCGGCAGTCAAGCGAGGGATCACTGGTCACACTGGGATGGGAGTGTGAGTGCCAGGGATAAGGAAGGGGGTTCTAAGATAAGTGCCAGGGTGAGTGCAAGTCCCAGGGGTGCAAGGAAAGGGTGGAAGACGAGCACTGGGGTGAGAGCAGGTCCTAGGTTTGATGATCAAATAGCTGGAGTGAGCAAAGAGACTTAGCAAGTCTCAGAATCAAAGATAGTGGGCATGGAGATCTAACCAAGCCAAAAGGAGAAAGAGTTGAGATGAGAGATGGAAGGGAAAATGGAATGAGTACATACAGTTATGACAAGTGGATGATCACATTATGAGGTCAGTTATCGTTTATTTTGTCATGGTGGTGGCTCCTACATTATTGGATAAAACAAGGCTTGTGTGGGAGAGTGGCATATTGAACCTGTTTTAATGTGTGCCTTTCAGGGGTGCATATGGGGGGTCTGCCTCTTATGTGTGTCTTTTTGAGGTCCTGTCTTTCATGAGGCTAGGCCGCTGCTGACATTTTGGGTTCTCAGGTCCTTGAGGTAGAGCTCTGCCAAAGATGAGCTTCACCCTTCCAGTGCATGGCTTTGGGGCTGGGTCCTCGTTAGAGTTTGCCTTTGTTGGTAGCAGTGGAAAATCTTCCTCTGTTTGGCTTAGAGCACCACTCCCATCAGAGCTAGTTGGTGTGTTCAGTAAGGCTACAAAACAGTTGTAGGGCTAGTGGTGCAAGGGTGACCTTTGGGAGTGGTGGCTCAATTACACAACTAGCAGAGGGAAGTCTGAAGTCATATTAGGCATAATGATCAACAATATAATAGTAACTAATCACCTAGCAGAGGGAAATCCACAGAGAAAAAGTCTAAGGATCTCTTCTGCTTAGTGCAGTGCATCAGCAGGTGGCAGAGGCATGAGAACCACTGTACAAGTGACCAAAGCTAACTTTAACTGTCAGGTTCTGCTGAGCATGGGGGCTCAGTCCACTGGGCGAATACTTTACATAGTGTGCATGGTGTCTACAGACACAGCATACTGGCAGGAGCGTGAGGTGTAGGAGACTGAAGTGGAGCCAAGGATGCAAGTGAGAGTTCACCAGTAATGCCGGACAGGGGGGTGAGTGTCAGGGGGAGGGCAGAGGATGAGTGCCGGAGGTAGGCACAAGTCTCAGAGGCGCAAGAAAAGGGAGCGAGCAAGTGCCAGTGCACAAGCAAGTCTCAGAGATTAGCAAATAGAGAGCAGGGGCGAGCACGGAGACTTGGCTAGTCCCAGGGATGGAGGCAAGAGATGCAGAGATTGGATGAGCCAAAAGGGGAAAGAGTTGAGATAAGATAAGGAAAGGAGAAAGCAGAGCAAGTCAAGACTTGAAGCAAGAGATGAGGGAGAAAAAGAGAACTTAGAGGCTTGAGGCAAAAAAGAAATAAGCAGAGATAGAATTAGAGTAGGAGACAAGTAGAGATGATGGGAAAGAGAAAATACGAGATGAGTACGATATGAAATGAAACAGAGTCAAAATATGGAGATTGGAATGTGTGAGACTACAAGACAGAGACGAAACACAAGGAAACAAGACAAGAAGTACGGTAATATCAAGACTAAAGTACTACTTGCTACTCTACAACTTATATACTGCATGGTAGGTAAGCCCTGGAGCTCAGGCCTGGGTTCCAGTGATAAGTTGTGGCATCAGGGCTCATGGTGAGACCCAGGAATTGTGCAAGGCGGCGGTGGAGGTTGAGACATGTTGTGCGGCATGGAAGGTCTTGCTTTGGGAGCCAGAGACATGTAGCGGCAAAGGGTTGAGGAGGGGAGCAGAAGTGGGGCATGGTATGTGGAGGTCAGGTTGATGGTGATGCATGGTTGTGATGCATGATGGAGGTCTTGGCACAGGCTGGGGGAGCACCAGGTGTTGCCGGTGCCAGTGCTGATGTGGCGGCTGTGGTTGGAGAAGCGCTGGGGATGGCCGAGACCAGCACTGATGTAGCAATTATGGATGGTGATGGCTAGAGAGATGCCAGAGGTGGCAGTGGCTGGTGGTGGTGACAGGCGGTGATGGCTGGGGGCTGCCAAGGTGGTTGGTTGGGTAGCGGTCCAGGCCCAGGACAGTCATGGAAGTGAGTTGGAGGGGGTCAGAGTCCTGGAGCCAGGCCTAAGTCCTGAGAGTCGGTAGCAGGTGTGACATTAATCTTGGATAATGCTTAAACAGAAAGTGCAGAAAGTTCTGGGGATTTCCTAAAGAGGAAATGACCTCTGGAGATCTCTGGGGGTCTAGAACAAGCCTTGGGGGACCTGGGGAGTGGCATAGGAGGTGGGCTGGGGTGTAGCAAAGCACCAAAGATGGAAGTTGAATGGGAGTCCCCTGACAAGTGGTATACTGGGTTATTGTGCTGTCTGTGTCTCCCTGCACTTGTGATGAGGAAATTACTCCCCTCATGTTTATGTTTGTCTTTTCCAGCTCTTGAGTGTTCCCTTTATTTTGGCTATAATTGGAGGTGACTCCAGAGTTTTCCATGTTTCATTTTCTTGTTATTGGGAGGGGTGTTAGTGAAGAGATTACTGAACACAACAGGTCCTCATGTCTAGTACACTCTGTTTGTGTACATTATGGGTTTTTGCCTAGATATTATCCTGGTTGGGAAGGGGGCTCACTGTTATCTTGGGTGGTGAGTAGGTATGATGGTTTTGTTGTACTACTCTTAGTTTGACTTCTCTTCCATCTAGGAGGTGACTTTACATCTTGTTATGAGGTATGGTTGGAATGTTGCACATGTGAGGTGTGGATCTTGTATGCATGTTGCTTGGTCATTATTTTATTATCCAGGCATGAATGGAATGGGGGTATTGAGATGGCATTTCACCTTTTGTTTAGAGTGGATTGTATCTTGTGTAGCATCCTATATTGGAGCTTGTAACAGGCAACGATTTGCATCTCCTTGTGGGTGGAGGGGGCATTGACTATGTCTTTTGACATCTGGTCATCTTTTGATGTTGATACACCAAATTGAGCTCTGAAGCCCAAGCGTAAGAGACAAGGTGTGAAGGTAACTTGTTATTTGCAGTGTATAAGTACAGTATATCTAGTAAGTGGTAAGTGAAGTTGCCATTGGCAACCAAAGGTTGCCAAAGCAATGAACTTGGTAAGTAAACACTAACCAACAATCTTTTATATAGGAAAATGTCAAACAGACCTTGGTGACGCCTAGCAGTGCCAATCAAGCTGTCTGTTATGTCAATATGTCAAAAAGTAAGTATTAAATCACCAAACTGTCAATGTCATCAAATGATGTCAGTTGCCAGGATGCTGCAGCAATACTGGTAAATCTTTGGTGGTCAAGAAAATAAGGTAAAATAATTCCACAGTTTCACAGTAATGATACTTGCTATATAGGGCCCACAGCAGTGCAGCAAGTAGCAATCTCAGATACAACTTGTTCAGTTGTTTAGTTCTGTCCTTCTTGAGCACTCACCTCACTCTCATTACTCTCATTCATCACTATCTTTAACCATAGTGAAAGTTCTTTAGTCACTACCTACTTAGCCTCCTCACTTTGCCTCACATTTTTGCCTCACCTCAAGTTCTGCTCCATGATTAAAAATAAAAAACTATGAGTCACCACCAATTGGGGTGACTGATCTAAGTTAACATCGTTTAAACCACTACATTCATCATTGCTCAATCTCAAAGCACACATCACCAGTAATCAGCCAAGACAAGAACTGCAAAGGATTCTGAATAAAGATCTATTCCCACAGCAACTGATCAGTGTGCCATGTCACTATTGATCAAAACTTGATGCCATCAAGCCAACTCTTGCATCCACACATCAGCCTCAACTTGAACCCCAGAATGTACCACCTATCCTCAAACTCCATCAATCACAGCGCATACCCATGCCAACTGCCAGGGCTGACCCTGATAATGCTCCACCATCTCAAACCCAGAAAGCTGTACTAGAATCTATTGCAGCAGGTGAGCGTCTGCATGCACAATGTGAGGTGACAAGGGCTGGCAACCAACAATCAGAAGCAGCCGATCAAGGTACCATGGACTTGGTCCTGAACCAAGATCAAGATGTTCCAAATTTAGCCAATGTCACATCTTTGCAGGACATTGAACACCTATCGACTGCTACTTATGAGCTCAAAGACTATCCTTCAGCACCAGATATCAGCAACAAACCTCATACTTGGGCTAAGGCAAAGCAATCCAGTGATACCAGTCATTGGGAAGCAGCATACCAGGATGAACTCTGCTCTCTACTGTCACAACTTGCTACCAACCTCCAGCACTTAGCCCTGGCCCCAGAACTCCAACCTCCTCAAACCGGCCTCCTTAACCATCTCAGGCCTAGACCACTACCTGACCAGCCACCTCAGCAGCCCCCAGCCATCATTGCTTATCACTGCCACCAGCCACCACCACCCCAGCACTCCTCAGCCATCACGACCCATGACTACCACATCAGCCTCAGCCCCAGCTATCCCCGGTGCTTTTTCCAACCACAGCTGCCACATAAGCACCAACACTGGCAACCCCTGGTGCCCCTCTTGGCCCATAACAAAGCCTCTCTAGCTACCACTAAGATGCCCATCATGCATCACAACCATGCATTACTGCCAGTTGGACTTGGGCACAACACACTCCACTCCTGCTCGCCTTCTTGCATCCCTATCATTCCATGCCTCCACACTCCCAAAGCAAGACCTTCCTTTGAAGAGCTTCCTTTGCACCACATGACATGCATTGACCACCGCTGCCACCTTGCACAATCCTCAGGCTCCATCTTGAGCCCCAGCACCATGACTCATCACTGGAGCCCAGACCTGAGCCCTGGGGCCTATGTACCATACAGTATATAAGTTGTAGAGTAGCATCCAGTACTCTAGTCTTGATATTGCTGTACTTCTGTCTCTAGTTTTGTGTTTTGTTCTCTGTCTTGTTAGTCTCATGTGTTCTGGTCTCTATTTTCCGACTTATCTCATTTTTACTCCATACTCGTCTTGTATCATCTTGTTTCTCTTGTCTCTACTCATCTCTACTCTCAATCTACTCTGCTTTCTCTCTCTGTCTCTGCCTCAAGTCTCCAAGTCTTTCCTCTGCCTTCTCTCCTTTTGCCTCAGTCTCGACTTGTTTTGTTCCCCTCTCCTTCTCTAGTCTCAACTCTTTCCTCCTTTGGCTTGCTTAGATCTCTGCACCCCTTATCTTCAATCCTAGGACTTGCCAAGTCCCCTTGCTTACTCCAGCCATCTAGTCAGTAGCCCTGGGACTCACTTGCTCCCTGGTGCTTGTCTTCCCCACTACCCTCACATCCCTAGGACTCATGCTCACTCCAGTACTCATCTTTCAACCCCCTCCTCACCCCTGGCACCTGCTTTTCACTCTAGCGTAACCAGTGATCACTCACTTGACTGCCGCTTGCATCCCTGGCCCTGCCTTGGTCTCACATGCCCCACACTCTCAACAGTACCATTGCATTTGTGGACATTGTGCATGCCACATAAGGATTCACTTAGTGGACTAAGCCTCCATGGTCAGTGGAACCTGACATCTATGAAACATGGGTGTATATCAGCTTGTGCCCCACTCAGCAGTACCTGCTGGCCAGAAAGTTAGAACAGGGCACTCCATCTTTAAAATCAAATGAGATGAGCACAGAAACGCGGTCAGGTTCAAAGTCAGACTATGTCAGGTTTTGCTGACTATGGTGATGACATCTAAAATTGTACAGTCACAAGGCAAGTAGCGTCAGGCTCGCTAGTGGAGGTGAGCCAGGCAGAGTCTCAGAAGACAAGTTAGCAGAGGACAGCAGTAAGGGAGTGGTAAGGAAATGCTTAGTGTGGTTGCCAAGCGTACAATGCCTGCCGTAGTTGCAAGGTGCATAAATGACAAGGACACCATACAATAGTGCTCTTGGCATAGAGTAAGCTTAAGGAAGGCTGAATTGTGCTCTGAAGCCCAAGTGTAAGAGGTAAATGGTGAAGGTAACTTGTTATTTGCAGGCTATAAGTACAGTATATATAGTAAAGTGTAAGCAAAGTTGTTGGGATATCTTAGGATATCACAGATATCACATCTGTGACACCATAGGTGGCGCTCCTGGCCACTTCATGGCATCACATTCATGCTTTGTCTTGCTCCCCATTGTTACGATTTTCACATATATACTCCTTATGATATAGGCTTGTACTCTCAGTCAATTATACTCGGACTGAAGGTAAGCCTAAAATAAATATTCAAAGATACACATAGCTGACCATATCGTAGATTGCAGACTGACTAGTCTGTGTATATTTAGGTATTGAAATAAAGTCGATTATACTCAGACTGAGGATTGCAGACTGACTAGTCTGTGTATATTTAGGTGTTACAGGATAAGATTTCAACAAAAGTTGCCATTGGCGACCCAAGGGTCGCCAACATGGGGAACTAGTAAGTAAATAATAGGCAACAATCTTTTATATAGGAAAGTGTCCATCAGACCTTAGCAATGCCTAGCAGCGCTAGTCAGGCTGTCTGTTATGTCAAAAATGCCAAAAAGTAGGTATGAAATCACCAAAATGTCAACGTTGTGAAATGATGATTGTTACCAGGGTGCGGCAGCAAAGCCAGCAAAACCTTGGGGTCAAGAAAATAAGGTAAAATAAGTCAAAAAATAATAATGAAAAATACGCCAAGTGTATGTCTGGGGTTCAAACCTCAGCCTTTTGAAGGGACGCCAGGTAATCCAGAGGGCACACTGACCACTAATCCATATGGCTGTGCCAGTGAAATCATCAGTACACCTTTTGATACAACTTGGGTCTTATCAATGGGGGCTCAGTCCACTGGGCAAATACCTTACGTGGTGTGCACAGTATCCATAGAAGCAGTGTACTGGCAAGAGCGCGAGGTGTAGAAGACTGAAGCAGGGTCAGGGGTGTGAGCAAAGGGTTGTTGGTAACGCTGGGCTAGGGGTGAATGCCGAGGAAAGGTGGAGGACAAGTGCTGGGAATGAGCGTGAGTTCCAGGGGTGCAAGAGAATGGAACAAGCAAGCACCGGTGCACAAGCAAGTCCCAGGAATTAATGAGTAAGAGTTGGGTGAGTGCAGGGACTTAATGAGTCCTGGGGATAGAAGCAAGAGAAATGGAGATCAAGCGAGCCAAAAGGGAAAAGAGTCGAGATAAAGTAAAGAGAAGTGAAAACAGAACAAGTCAAGACTTGAAGCAGGAGACAAAAGAGGCAAGGAGAACTTAGAGGTCGAGAAAGAGAAAGAGTAAAGCAGAGATGGAATTAGAGTAGGAGACAAGTAGAGATGACAAATAGGAGGAGATACGAGATGAGTACAATATAAAATGAATCAGAGTCAAAAAACAAAGACCAGAATGCGTGAGACTATGAAACAGAGATGAGACACAAAGAAACAATACAAGAGGTATGGCAATATCAAGACTAGAGTACTACTTGCTACTCTATGACTTATATACTGTGTGGTCAGTAAGTCCTGGGGCTCATGCCCGGGTCTCAATGGCGAGTCATGGTGCTGGGGCTCAGGGTGAGACCTGGGGATTGTGTGAGGCGGCAGTGGAGGTTGAGACATGTTGCGTGGCATGGGAGGTCTTGCTCTGGGAGCACAGAGACATGTAGCAGTGAGGCAGTGAGGAGGTGAGTGGAAGTGGGGCGTGGCATGCAGAGATTGTATCAGTGGTGATGCATAATTGTGATGCATGATGAGGGTCTTGGCACAGGCCAGGGGAGCGCCAGGTGTTGCCAGCATCAGTGCTGATGTAGTGGCTGCACTTGAGAAAGTGCCAGGGATAGCTGAGGTTGGCGCTGATGTGGCAGTCACAGCGGTGATGGCTAGGGAGGTGCCAGTGGTGGCAGTGGCTGGTGGCGGTGACAGGCAGTGAGGTTGCTGAGGTGGTTGGCCAGGTAGCAGTCTGGGTCCAAGATGGTTGTGGAGGTGGATTTGGAGGGGTTGGGGTCCTGGGGCCAGGCCTAAGTCTCAGAGGTCAGTAGCAAGTCATGACAGACTAGTATTGAGAGGTCATGAACAAGTATATGGTTGTGACTTCACTAAAACTACATCACCCACAGCACACATGGAATCATGGAGAATTCTGCTCCATATAGCAGCTGCAAAAGGCTGGAACATGACTCAGATTAATGTAAAAATGGTGTTTCTTTACGGCATTCTCTCCAAAGACAAAGTACAATATATGAGGCAACTCAAAGGATTCAAGGAGGAGGGTAAGGAGGATTGAGTCTGGATGTGGGTGAGAGGACTATATGGCATGAAACAAGTTGAGAAGATTTGGAATCAGGCCATGAATGACAACATGGCATATTGGAGTTTCCAATGCCTGGCAAGTGAGTCTTGTATTTTCTATCGAGCCACTGATCACATAAGATGAAGCCTGAGGATTATGCAAGGCAGTAGTGGTGGTTGGTGCATGTTGTGCAGCATAAAGGAAGCAAAGGAAGATCTTGCTTTAGAAGCGTGGAGGCATGGAATGATGGCGAGGCAAGGAGGCAAGTGGGAGGGATGTGTGGCATACAGAGGTCAGATCAGCGGTGATATGTGGTCATGATGTGTAATGAGCATCTCAGTAGTAGCTGAAGGAGGCTTTGGCAGAGGCCAGGGGAAGCACCAGGGGTTGCTGGTGCCAGCGTTGACATGGTGGCTGTAGTTGGGAAAGGTGCCAGGAATAGCTGAGGCTAGTGCTGATGTGGCAGTCATGGGTGATGATGGCCAAGGGGTGCCAGGGGTGGTGGTGGCTGGTGGCAGTGATGGGTGGTGATGGCTGGAGGCTGCCAAGGTGGCTGGTCGGGTAGTTGTCTGGACTCAAGGTGGTCATGGAGGCTGATTTGAAGAGGTTAGAGTTCTAGAGCTGAGATTGAGTACCAGCAGTTGATAGCAAAGGTACCCCTTCAGCGTCAAGACCCTTGAAGTTGTGAATGGCTGTGCTGTTTTTGGCATCAAAGTCAAAGTCTGGCAGCCATCAAGAAGTCCCATATGCAAATAAAAGGAAAAAAAACTTCACCAATTTCCAACCTTTCTTTCCTCATGCTTTCCTCATCCTCATCATTGTCTCCTACCCCTCCTCCCTCTGACAAGAGCAACGTGGGTGTGTGGGCAGCCTACAAAGAGCGCCAGGCCTCTTTTGAGCATTGCCAGGATTGCCAGTGGGCAGAGGCAATGTGTCATAAGTTCTTTGTCGTCCTGAAGTTTCTACTCACTGATGTTGCATTTCCTAGGCATGTTGTTGTTGATGGTGGGGCCTTCTTGTGTGGTTTCAGTGGTTGTCATGCGCTGTCAGCTGGTCCAGTCTACATTCATGTCACCAGTTTGCTTGCCATGGCCTCTTCTGGCTTCAAGAGTGTTCTATCCTGTGCTGGCAGCTCATCAGATGGTTCAGATGGATGTGATGCCAGACCATTTTGCTGCAGCGGTGGGTCATCTCCAGGGTCCCCCAATGCAGGTGTGGTGTCATGCACATGGCCTAGTGAGTTCCTGGTTTTCATCCTAGAGTTGTTCTGACCATGCTGGTAGTGTGTATTTTGTGCCTGTTGGGAAAATGCTTGTGAGTTTGAGGCACCAGTGGCTGGAAGTCGCAGAGACTTGTCAATATGTTTCTTGTGTTGTTCCAAGCACAAAAGGTGTTTGGTGTCAAGGTTGTAGTGGATGACTTGCATAGCAGCAAAGCAGGGGTGGTTGCTGGAGTGGGTTTTGGAGCAGATGGGTGAGGGGGTGAAGCTGTGGTTGGCGGATATGAGGACAGGTGGTGAGGGGGCTTTGCATCCTGAAGAGAGTGAGGAGGGTTAGACCAAGTTAGAGGAGGAGACCAGTGAGAGTGAGGAAGAGGAGTCAGCCCCAGCCCTGACTGTCAGAGTGGGTCCACTGTGTGAGGGGTGGGGGCCATCAGCAGTTGCCTGGGGCAAGCAATGGGCATCTCCATCCCTGGAGGTGGAGCCAAGCAAGAGGCCCCAGAGTAATGCATTGTTGGCGGGTCCACTAGGGTCCCACGTCTTCTTGCCCTTCACAGCTCACCTGCAGCTGGCCCCAAAGAATATGATCTCACTTTTATGTGACAGGCCTCATTCAGTGCTACCATCAGCCACTGCCACCTTTAGCACCCTCTTGGCCATTATCATCTGCAGATGCCACATCAGCGCCAGCCTCAGGAATCCCCAATGCTTCTCCCAGCCCATGCCAAGACCTTTCTTGGCCCCTACCAAGTGCCCATCATGCATCACAATCATGCATCACTCCAGATCCAACCTCCATGCACCATGCTACTCAACTCCTCACTTCCTCATCATTCCAATGTCCTTCCTTTGAGAATTTTCTTTGCACTGCACAACCTACACCAATGCCTGCCACTACCTTGCACAATCCCCAGACTTTATTGGGAGCCCTGGCATTGTGACTTCTCACCAGGGCCTGGACCTGTGCCCTGGAGCCTATCTACCATCCTTTGTATATAAGTCATAGCATAAACTCTGATACAGTAGTCTTGATATTGCTATACCCCATCTCATATTTCTGTCTTGTTTGTTTCATGTCTTGTATCCTGGTTTTCTTTAGTTTTGATTCTTTTTTTTTTTTTGCATCATATTATCTCATACTTTGTCTTGTATTGTCATTGTCTCTACTTGTCTTGTATTTCCACCAAATCTACTCTTGCTTCTCTCTCTTTCTCTGCCTCAAGTCTCTAAGTTCTTCCTCTTCTTCTCATTCCCTGCCTTAGTCTCTTTCCATTCCTCATCTATTTCTTGCCTTGACTCTTTCCTTTTTTGGCTCAGCTAAATCCCTGCACCTTATCTCCAATCCCAGGACTCACTAAGTCCCCAGGACTCACTTTAGTCTCTAGATCCCCAGCCCTGGAACCCACTCTCACCCTTGGTGCTTGTCTTTTACCCCTCTCCCACACTCTTTGCTCCAATGTGCTTGGCATTTCTTGCTTGCCCATTGCTTGCATCCCTGGTTCTGCTCCTGATCTCACATGCTCTGCACTCCTTGACAGTACTTGCCATGCACATAGACATTGTGTTCACTATGTAAGGAATCACTCAGTGATTTGAGCCCTCATGGTCAGCAGAACTTGACAGAGCAGACAATTGATGACCAGCAGATAAAGATGAGACAAGTGCACTTTAGCAAAGTGCAGGAGAAGGTCAAGCACCCAAAGTTGATGTCACGACCCGCTACTGACCCCCGGGACTTAGCCCTGGCCCCAGGACTCCAACCCCCTCAAAACCACCCCCACAATCCCCTGGGCCCAGAACGCTACCCAGCAAACCACCTCGGCAACCCATGGCCATCACCACCCAACATTGCCACCAGCCACTGCCACCTCGGCATTTCCTCCGGCCATCACTGCTGTGACCATCACATCAGCACCGGCCCCAGCTATTACACTGCCCGTGACTGCCACATCAGCGCTGGCCCTGGTTACCCCCGGCACTTCCCCAACCGCAGCTGCCACATGCCGATAACACTTGACGCTCCCCCAGCCTATGCCAAGACCCCCATCACACATTACGACCACACATCACCACAGACCTGACCTCACATGCCACACCCCGCTTCCGCTTGCCCCCTCGCTGCCACACCGCTACATGTCTCTGCATTCTCAGAACAAGACCTCCGCGCCACGCGTTCCTGTCTTGTTATTTTCACTTTGCTTTGTTTCTTGTTGTAACTGTCTTGTATCGTCTCTTTTCGTCATCTCTACTTGTCTCTTCCTCTAATCTCACTCTGCTTTACCCCTCATCTCTCTATCAATCCTAAGTTCTCCCTTCTTTTCTGTCTCCAGTTCTCAATCTTGACTTGTTCTGCTTACTCTCCCCTTATCTTATCTCGACCCTTTCCCCTTTCAGCTTGCTTAATTTCTGTGCCTCCATTTCCATCCCCGGGACCCGCTAAGGTCCCCGTGCTCACCATCTCTTGAACCCCAGGACTTGCTTGTGCACCAGCGCTTGCTTGTTTTACCCTCTTGTACTTCTGGGACTTGTGACTACCCCCCAGCACTTGTCCTCCATGTCACAACCCGCTACTGACCCCCGGGACTTAGCCCCAGCCCCAGGACCCCAACCGCCTCAAAACCACCCCTACGACCACCCTGGGCCCAGAACACTACCCGGCAAACCACCTTGGCAGCCCACGGCCATCACCACCCAACACCGCCACCAGCCACTGCCACCCTGGCATTTCCTCTGGCCATCACCGCCATGACCATCACATCAGCACTGGCCCTGGCTATCACACCGCCCATGACTGCCACATCAGCGCCAGCCCTGGCTAACCCTGGTATTTCCCCAACCGCAGCCGCCACATGCCAGTAACACCCAGCGCTCCCCCAGCCCGTACTGAGACCCCCATCACGCATCACGATCACACATCACCACTGACCTGACCTCCGCATGCCACGCCTGCTCCTGCTCCCCTCCTCACCACCCTGCTGCCGCATGTCTCTGCGTTCCCAGCGCAAGACCTCCACACTGTGCAACATGTCTCAACCCCGCCCTGCACGGCCCCTGGGTCTCACCCCAAGCCCCAGTGCCGCAACCTGCCACTGGAACCTGGGCCCTACCCACTGCATAGTATATAAGCCGTAGAGTAGTAAGTAGTACTCTAGTCTTGATATTACCGTAGCCCCATACTGTTTTATTGTGTTCTTGTCTCTATCTCATTTCCCTGCGTGTCCTGGTCTCATCATTTCTACTTGTTTCTTTTTCTTATTGTACTTGCCTCGTATCGTCTCCCTGCCTCGCCTCTATTTGTCTCGTACTCTAATCCATTCTACTTTGCTTCTTCTCTCCCTCTCTAATCTAAGTTCTCTTGGCTCCTCTATCTCCAACTCCTCATCTCAGCTTAACCTGTTCCCTTTCCCTTATCTTATCTTGACCCTTTCCCCTTTTGGCCTGCTTGATTTCCGCGTCTCTGATTCCATCCCCGGGACTCGCTAAGTCCCCGTGCCCATTATCTCTTTGAACCCCAGGACTCGCTTGCTCACCGGCGCTCGCTCATTCCATCCTCTTGTATTTCCAAAACTTGCGCCTACCCCCAGCACCTGTTCTCCACCCTCTCTGGCACTCGCCCACTCACCGGCGCTACCGGCACTCCCCTACATACTGCTCCCACCCTGCTTCGGTCTCCTACACTTCATGCCCTACCCATGCTCTACATCTGTGGACATGGTGATTACCACGTAAGGTATTTGCTCAGTGGACTGAGCCCCCGTGGTCAGCAGAACCTGACACTCCACTCCTCCAGCACTTGCCCCCTCCTCCCGTGTTACCAGCACTCCCTTACACATCTCTCCTGCCCCGCCTGGTCTCTTATGCCTCGTGCCCTACTGGTACTCTGCATCTGTGGACACAGTGATCACTATGTAAGGTACTTACCCAGTGGACTGAGCCCCCATGGTCAGCAGAACCTGACATAATATCAAGACTCCCCACCTTACTCTACTGTTCACTATGGCCACTTACACACACACCTACCAGCCCACCGACTATCAGACCAATGCTTATGGAAGACCCGTGCCTGAAAACTACTATGCCATGAGTACCCCACAACCTATGTATCTGGCACCCCTGATTGAACATTACCCCACTCTTGTCCCCAGATATTGGGCTCCGGATCAGAACCAGGTACCCTATGGCCCCTCCATCAGCCAAGGTATTCCTCAGGACTGGCGATGCGATTCTCTGCAGGCAACCACAGGAACTCACCAATGGGTCCTGCCCAGAGGTATGCCGGAGACACTGCCTGGCACCTGGGCACCCTTGGCCTTGGCGCACGCTAGCGCTGCCTTCTTCACCCTGAGACAATACTACACCCAACCCATCCCTGCTCTGCCCCCACCTTCTCAGGGATACCCTGACACATACTACCTTCCCTGGCCTCAACCTCTTGCGGTGCCCCCTAGCCATACACCTCCCTCTCTCCTAGGCCGCCAACAAGTCAAAGCCTACATCCAACAGCGTGACAAGGTCCTCCAGTCACTTTGCATATCTCCAGCAGAGTTCGCGAGATGTGCCTGTGCCCTCCTCGTCAGCTTAGGACACAATGACCTCTCTGGGACCCTAGAGCAATGGGCCAATCGCCTCCTTGAATTCCACGAGCTCTACCAATGTGGAGCCATCCCCAAAAGCGCCTGAAACACGCTACAGGTGGATCTCAACCTCTGGGACAAACTGCGCACCCTGGTGGACGAGATTCACACTAGCTCCACTCCCCAGCACTTTGAGGACCCTGTGGACCCCACATGCTCGTTCCATGTGCAATGCAAGGAACTGATCAAACCCCAGGACCCTGCCTCTGCCCTGGTACCCTGCCAGCAGGAGGAGCTCAACGCAGCATCCAACATTTTGAAGGCCCTCAACTTCACCAGAGGACTCTTCAACCAGCCTGCCACCCGCACCATTGGTCTCTCAGCGTGCCCCCATGCAAACACCCTCCCCAGTGCCTTCCGCACTTGGGGACAACCCGCTGACACTGATTCCTGCCCTGACGCTCCTCCCCACCCTCCGCCTGCTGATAACAACAACACCTCCACCCACACCCTCTCCTACATTGATGAATTAGAGGCCCCTGGCAGCGGATTGGCTCCTCCTGGTGGGGCCCCTGCCCCAGAATTCCAACATGACCGTCCCCCCCATTTTGACTTGCGCCATCCTCATGGCAACACACCCCCTCCCCACAATAACCCGCCATCCATCCACTAACCCACAGCCCCCAGCGCACCTTGACCACCCCCTTTCCAAGGACCACCGCGACCTCCTGCTCCCCCAGGACCTCCGCCTGGCTGACTTTTCGACGCCAATCCAGGACCACCGCACCCTGGAGGACTGCCACCCCTGCGATGGGCTCAGGGACCACCCCCAGGGAACAACAGCGGACCCCCCCAACAGCGGACCCTCCAGCGGATGGGGCCTGGTGACAGATGCCTTCCCCCCACAGTGTGGCGGGGGAAACCACTATTATTACTACTACAACACAGCACCCTTGCCCCACAACCCCAATCTGCAGGACAACATCTGCGATGTGCTGATGTGTGAAGGCAAACTTGACATCCAAAAGCCTGAACCCTTCCACGGCCGCGACCCCCGCAAATGGAGAACGTTCCTCACCCAGTGTCTCACCATGTTCCAAGCTAAGCCCCTCACTTTCCAACTTGAGAGCTCATGTGTGGCCTTCGCCGCCTTGTATCTACAGGGCATTGCCTTTGATCACTACATGGCGCTGCTCTGGTTCGACCCCAACAGCCTGGTACTGTCCAATTGGCAGGCCTTTGCACAGAAATTCTCGAGTAAGTTTGAAGTATTTGACACTGTAGTGGAGGCCAAGGAGAACCTCTTCAACCTTCGGATGCGCAACAATGAACGGTTCACCACCTTCATTGTCTGATTCGAGAAGGAGGCCTATGAAACTGGCTGGAACTACAACGCTCTCTGATTCATCCTTCACCACGCCCTGCCTCAACGCATCAAGGATGTCCTCTGCCTCACCCCCAAACAGCCCAGCTACGACGGTTACAAGGCCCTTGTCACCCAGATTGATCAACGGTATTAGGAGGACTGCAGTGAGTACTCAGTACCCCACGCACATTGGAACTCCTCCAAGAACTCCAACTGGCAAAACAGGACCACCACAGGCAACTGGACCACTGGCACTGCATTGCCTCCCAACCCTGTCGCTTGGCCACCCCTGGGATGAGGACCAGCCAATGTCAACCGCCCCTTGGGGCCCTGCCCACAAACACAACTCAATGCCACCAACACACAGGAAGCTCTGGACCCAAACCAGGTCAACCTGGAAGCATCTACAAACCCCCAGGATACCCCAGACTATGCCAACAACGGAGAGGCCCTGTGCGCTAATAGATTCAGGAACTGGCTGTGGATCAACATACCAGAGGAGACACAAGAGAAGTGACGGCATGAGGGGGCATGCATTTTGTGCGGTGAGCAAGGTCACTTCATCAATGAGAGCCCTAAACACCAGGTTGTGAGACAAGCCATATGGACCATTGAGGGTGAAGACTGCAACTTCCAATTTATGGAAAACGATCTGGCAGTTTAGCTCATGAAGACGCACTAAATTGCAGACTGGATGTCGACATCTTCTCTGCTTTGGCTACACACCTTTGTGCAACGGCTCTACCCCTAGACACCCCCTCGGCTCACCTCCCCTCCCAATCCCCCCAGATCCTTCTCCTCCACACTACCTTCCCACACTCCTCCGCCCCAGTCAGTATTCTGGTTGACAGCGGCGCCACCAATAACTTCATCGATGAATCTCTGGCAACACTGGCCACCACCCCCCAGAATTACTCATTCCCATCCGCCTCACCCTCTTTGACAGCAGCTCTACCTCTACCAGTGACATCACCCACTATGTGCAGACCACTCTCACCTTCGCCAACGGTCAGCAGCAAGACCTCCAGTTGCTCATGACCCATCTGCACGCCTCTACCCCCCTCATCTTGGGCCTCCCTTAGCTCCACTCCACCAATCCCCACATTGCCTCACCCTCCACTTCAACCACCAAGCCACGGAGCACCCAGAGCCCATCCCCTTCGATGTCATTGCTCCAATCAGCACCACCAACCCCCCCCATACTCTCCTGCAGCTCCGCTCAACAACGAGCTCCCCCCTCACTGGTCATATGACCACAAAATTGACCTCAAAGATGGCACTGCACCCTCCTTTAGCAAGGTCTACAACATGTCAGAAATCAAACTCCACACACTGAAAGATTACCTCGATAACATGCTCGGTAAAGGGTTTATTTGACCCTCAATCTCTGCCACCAGGGCTCCAGTCCTATTTGCTAAAAAGAGGGACGGTTCCCTACATCTTTGCATCGACTACTGGGGCTTCAACAAAGTCACCAAAAAGAACCAGTACCCACTTCCCCTCATCAGTGATCTTGTTGACTGCCTCCGCAGCGCCAAAGTCTACACCAAGATCGACCTCCACTCCAGCTATAATAATGTCCATATAGCCCCAGGGCATGAATGGAAGACTGCCTTCCACACCCGCTACAGCCTCTTTGAGTACCTAGTGATGCCCTTTGGTATGACTAACTCCCCCGCCACCTTCCAGTACTTCATGAACAACATCTTCCACGACATGAATGATGTCTTTGTTATTGTGTACCTGGATGACATTCTCATCTACTCAAACTCACTGGAGGAGCACCACGACCACGTCCGCCGTGTCCTCAAACGACTCTGGGAGTACCACCTACACGCCAAACTGGAAAAGTGCTCGTTCCACACCACCAAAGTCAAGTACCTTGGCATCATAGTCACTCTGGATGGCATTCACATGGACCCCACCAAGGTGGAAGCCATCCTCAACTGGCCTCCACCCCAGAATGTAAAAGAGGTGCAGTCCTTCCTTGGTTTTGCCAATTTCTACCACCGGTTCATTGATAACTACTCCAGGATCACCAAACCCCTCAACCGGCTTACAAGGAAGGACACCCTGTGGAACTGAAGCAGTGATGGGCCTACCTTGAGGGTGCTCCGCATTGCATCCAAGTCTACTCAGACCACAACAACCTGCAGTACTTCACCACAACCAAGCAGCTCAGCCGCTGCCAGACCCGTTAGTCAGAAATCCTCTCCAAGTATGACTTCACCATTCACTACTGCCCTGGCCAACTTGGTGCCAAGCCCAATGCCCTCACCTGGAGACCAGATGTGTACCCAAAGAAGTTGTTCAAGGTGGAGCGCAACGCATTTAACCATCGAGTGGTAATCCCACCCAAACATCTTCATGCCATGCCGATTATGAATAAAGAAGGTATCCTGCACCAAATTTGCAACACCCCCTGGGACACCTTCTTCACTCAGCATGACCCCCAAACCATCCCTGCCAACGAGGCTAACAACGACCACCCCTTCATCCTCTCCCCTGACAACCGACTCTTATTCTGGGACATACAAATCTATGCCCTGGACCATCAGAAGATCCGCTTGGACATCCTGCACCAACATCATGACCACAAGCTCCATGGGCACCCTGGAATTCGTAAGACCCTTCAGCTCATCTCCTGGACTTACTTTTGGCCAGGCATGAAGAAGGACGTTACCTGGTATGTCTGGGCCTGCAAGTCATGCCTCCAGGCCAAGGTTCTCTGCCACCACCCCTACGGCCTTCTCAAGCTGCTCCCGGTGGGTCACCGCCCCTGGTCCTCCATTTCAAGAGCTCCCTGAGTCAGAGGGCTTCAATGCCATCCTTGTTGTCGTCTGCTGCCTCACCAAGCAAGCAATCTTCATCCCCTGCTGCACCACCAATAATGCTCCAGAGTTCACCAAACTATTTCTTAAACACGTATTCTCCAAGCACGGACTCCTGGACAACATTGTATCTAACCACAGCCCCCTATTTGTCTCCTGGTTCTGGCAGTCTCTGTGTAAGGCACTCAAAATTAAAACTAACCTCTCCACCACCTATTACCTGGAAACTGATGGCCAGACTGAATGAGTAAATCAGACCCTGGAGCAGTACCTCCGCCTCTACGTCAACTATCTACAAAATAACTGGTGCGTGAAACTGCCTCTGACGGAGTTCACCTACAACAACACCCCCCATTCTGCCACTGGCGTGTCACCTTTTTATGCTAATAAAGGTTACAACCCCCGGCTCACCCTCTCTCTTAGAGACGTCCCTTCCCACATAGCCCACAAAGTTGCCCAGGACCTCCAGTCACTGCACCAATTCCTCCGGGACAAAATCGATGTCGCCAATAAGGCCTACACCAAGCACGCCAACACCCACCGTGAAGTGACCCCCGATTGAACCCCCAGCACCCTTGTTTGGCTCAACCAGCGCCACTTGAAGATCTGGCGACCTTCAATCAAGCTCAATCACAAATGCCTTGGTCCCTTCAAGGTTCTCCGGAAGGTCTCAACCCACGCTTACAAGCTTGACCTACCCTCAGGACTCAAGGGACTCCACCTGGTCTTCCATGTCCACCTCCTCAAAAAATACGCCCTGGACCCCTTCCCTAAACAGTGACTTAGCCAACCGCCACCCGTCAAAGTTGAGGACAAATACCACTACAAGGTTGATCATGTCCTTGACTCACAACTTGTTTGCGGCCACCCTCACTACCTCGTTTGCTGAAAAAGGCTATGGACCCAAGAACAACACCTGGGAACCCTGGAGAAACCTCACCGGTGCTTCCACCAAGCTCCAGGACTTCTACCGGCAGCACCCCAGCAAGCCTCCAGACCCCCAGGACTAGCACTCATAGATGGCAGCAGTGGGTGTAACCCCTGCCTCTGGTTTCAGCAGGGATTTAACTCCCACCCAGACCTTTATGTGCTCTCTTATATACTCGCTTTTCCAATTCTCACAAACCTCACAAAGGAACCCCAGGCACAATAACAAGATAGTATGTATGGACTACCATTACAAAACATACATGGAAAGTCCAAAAAGGAAAATGGGGGAGGCCAAGGTGGAGCCAAACTCAGCTACTAATTGGCCCCTTCACCGCCCTCCGCCACCTCACTCCTCCGCCGCTGGCCCTCCAACCACCATCGCCATCTCCATCCAGGTTGCCAACGCTGCCAGATGGTCCTCCCGCAACGAGAATGGCTCCCCAGCGTCCACTGCCACATCCATTCACAATCCCAGGGCAATGGCATTTTGTTGCCAATGCTCTGCCAGCAGCAATTCCAATTGGAACAGACCATGGTCAAGCTCCATGGGTAGGTCAAAGAGCATCTGCATGATGCCATCCTAGAGAGACACTTGGGCCGCCGACACACCGTCAAGGAGCAGCCAGTGCTCTTGGACCCACCCTACATCAATGGTCAGTCTAAAAGGGGTAAAGACAGAGTGACTTCTTATGCAGAACCCCCTCCTAGCTGGACGCCGCCTCCACCAATGCTCAATCCCTCCACCGGACCACCTTCCACTCTGCCAACTGAACCAGCCTAACTGCCTCCCCTTTGCCCGGTACTGCCCTCACCACCCTTGCCTCCAACTCCACCACCTGGGCCCGCAAAGCCACCAACTCCACCTTCCGCTCCCTCACCGCTGCTAGCGTCATGTCCCAGTCCTGCTGTGCTCTATCCTAGTCCATCGCTGCTGCCATCAGCTTGGCCTGCTGCTGCTCTGACTGCACGTACACCTCTTGAAGCCACTGGTGCAAATCCATGGTGGACGTCAAGAGACTCTGCTCCAGGGTCTCCTGTGAGGGAGACTGAGGGCACGCTGAGGTCAGTGAGAAGATATGAATCCTCAATGGACCCGCCAGCAATACGTTGCCCCATGGCCTCTTGCTTAGACCGGCTTCGGGAGATGGAGACGCTTGCCACTTGCCCTGGGCAACCGCTGACGGCCCTGGTCAGCTGTGTGGTGAGCCCACCCTGATCACAGCCGCTGGGGCTGACTTCTCTCCCTCGCTCTCACTGGTATTCTTTCTCAACTCCGAACAGTCCTCCCCACTCCCTCCAGTGCGCAAAACCTGCCTGCTGTCGTGTTCTGCTGACTACAGAGGCTCAGTCCACTGGGCGAGTACTTTATATGGTGATCACTGTGTTCACAGATGCAGAGTATTGGTAGGGTGTGAGGCGTAAAAGACCAAGCAGGGCGAGGGAGATGTGTAAAGGAGTGTCAATAACGCAGGAGGAGGGGGCAAGTGCTGGGGAAGTGGAGAACAAGTCCTGGAGGGTAGTCACAAGTCTTGGGGGTACAGAAGGGTGGAACGAGCAAGCGCTGATGCATGAGCAAGTTCCAGAGTTCAAGAGATGGTGAGCATGAAGACTTTAGCGGGTTCTGGGGATGAAAACAGAGGTGTGGAGATTAAGTGAGCTGAAAGGGAAAAGGGTTGAGATAAGACAAGGAAAGAGGAAACAGAACAAGTCAAGATTGGAAACCAAAGACAGAAAAGAAGAGAGAACTTAGGATTAATAGAGAGACAAGGGATAAAGCAGAGTGAAATTAAAGAACGAGACAAGTAGAAACGACAAAAAGAGACAATACGAGACGGTTACAACAAGAAATGAAGCAAAGTGAAAATAACAAGACAGGAACACATGAGAATATGAAACAGAAACAAATACAACAAAATAGTACAGGAGTTACGATAATATCAAGACTAGTGTACTACTGACTACTCCATGCCTTATATACTGAGCGGTAAGTAAGCTCTGGGATCCAGGCCCAAGTTCTGGTGGCAAGTCGTGGCGCCAGGGCTTAGAGTGAGAGCTGAAGGTCGCTCAAGACAGTGGTGGAGGTTGAAACATGTCGCGCAGCACAGAGGTCTTGTTCTGGAAACACAGAGACATGTAGCGGCACGGCGGCAAGGGGGTGAGCAAAAGCAAGGTATGGCATGCAGGGTCAGGTCTGCAGTGATGTGTGGTTGTGATGCATGATGGGGGTCTCAGCATGAGCTGGAGGAGCGCCAGGTGTTACCGGCGTGTGGCAGCTGCGATTGGGAAGTGCTGGGAGTAGCTGGGGCCAGCGCTGATGTGGTGGTCACAGGCAGTGTGATAGCCAGGGCTGGTGCTGATGTGACAGTCACAGCGGTGATGGCCAGAAAAAATGCTGGGATGGTGGTGGCTGGTGGCAGTGTTGGGTGGTGATGACCATGGGCTGCCAAGGGGTTTGCCAGGTAGCATTTCAAGCCTGGGGCGGTTGTGGAGGTGGTTTTGAGGGGGTTGAAGTCCTAGGGCTGGGGCTAAGTCTTGGGAGTCAGTAGCGGGTCATGACATTCACTACCCGCCAACGCTGCCAACGCCTATAACTTCACCTCTCTATCCATCTGCTTCAAGACCCACGCCAACAACTAGCCCTGCTCTGCCGCCACGCACATCGCCTGTCACAGCTGTGACACCAAACACCTTTCATGCTTGGAACAGCACAAGAGGCACACCAACAAATCCTGGCAACTCTCAGTCATTGGTGCCTCAAATTTGCACAAGATCCCTTGATAGGTGCAGAACACACACTGGCATGGGAGGTGAGAACAGCTCATAAGTAAAAAACAGTTACTCACTGGGCCACATGTCCAACACCAAGCCTGCGTTGGAGGGCCCCAGGGATGACCCACCACTGCTGCAAAACGATCAGGGATCACATCTGCCTGCGCCACTTGATGGGCTGCTGGCATTAGATGGAACACCATCAAGGCTAAGGGGGGCCGTGATGAATGAACTGGTGACACTGGGGCTGAATGGGCAGGCCAACGCTGTACAACAATCTCAGGAAGCATATGAGAAAGTCCTATCGCTGAAAATGACATGCCTGCAACATGCTGCCTTAGTATGCATGGGCACTGGAACAGCAGAACAACTCACAATGCTTCACTTCAGCCCGCTGGTAATTCCGGCAATGCTTAAATGAGGCCCAGCACTTCTCATAGGCTGCCCAGGTGCTAGCGTTGCTTTTGTCAAATGGTGGGAGAGTGGGAGACAATGACAAAGAGGAGGACATATAGGAAGAATGGTTGAAAAATTAGCAAAGTTTTTTTTCTTTTATCTGTGTACAGAACTTTTTGATGGCCACCAGACTTTGACTTCGACACCAGAAGCAGCACAGCGACCCACAACTTTGTGTGTTTCAAAGGTCTTAATGTTGAAGAGAGTGATGTCATGACCTGCTATTGACCTCCAGGACTTAGCTTCAGCCCTGGGACTCCAACCCCCTCAAAACCACCCCCACGACCCCTGGAACGCTATTCGGCAAACCACCTTAGCAGCCCATAACCATCACTGCTCAATATTGCCATCAGCCACTGCCACCTCAGTATTTTTTCCAGCCATCACCACCATGACCATCACATCAGCGCTGGCCTTGGCTATCACACCGCCCATGACTGCCACATCAGTGCTGGCCCTAGTTACCTTCAGCGCTTCCCCAACTGCAGCTGCCATATCCCGGTAACACCCAACGCTCCCCTAGCCTGTGCCAAGACCCTCATCACGCATCATGACCATGCATTACCGCAGACCCAACCTCACATGCCATACCATGCTTCTGCTCGCCTTCTCACCGCTATGCCACTACATTTCCAGAACAAGACTTCTACGCCGTGCAACATGTCTCAACCTCCACTGCTGTCTTGCGCGACTTTTGGGTCTCACTCTAAGCTCCAGCGCCACAACTTGCCACTGGGACCTGGGCCTGGGTCTTGGAGCTTATTTACCGCTTAGTATATAAAGCATGGAGTAGTCAGTAGTCTTGATATTACTGTAACTCCCATACTGTTTTGTTGTGTTTGTTTTTATTTTGTATTCTTGCACGTTCCTGTTTTGTTATTTTCACTTTGCTTTGTTTCTTGTTATAACTGTCTTGTATTGTCTCCTTTCATTGTCTCTACTCGTCTCTTCTTCTAATTTCACTCTGCTTTACCCCTCCTTTATCTCTCTATCAATCTTAAATTTTCTCTTCTTTTCTATCTCTGGTTCTTTGTTCTGCTTCCTCTCCTCTTATTTTATCTTGACCCTTTTCCTTTTCAGCTTGCTTAATCTCTGCACCTCCATTTTCATTCTCAGGACTCGCTAAAGTCTCCACACTCACCATCTCTTGAACTCTGGGACTTGCTCATGCACCAGCGCTCATTCATTTCATCTTCCTGTACCCTCAGAACTTGTGACTACCTCCTGGCATTTGTCCTCCACTCTCTCAGCACTTGCCTCCTTCTTCCGCATTACTGGCACTCCTTTACACATCTCTCTTGCCAGTCTTTTACGCCTTGTGCCCTACCGGTACTCTGCATCTGTGGACACAGTGATCACCATATAAGGTATTTGTCCAGTGGACTAAGCCTCTGTGGTCAGCAGAACCTGATAGTTGAGGCAGCAGGAGAAGCAGTGTCTAGTGACATATGTTGAGGTGGAAGGCCATTGCTTGGACACTGTGAAACTCAAGTAGCACTACCTGTCAAGGGACCTCCCTTTTACATCCTTTTTCCCTCAGCCATGCTTCACTTTCACTTATTTCCTTTGCCTTTCTTCTTAACTCATCAAATTCCTCATTGGTCGGATTGTGTGAATCTACTTCTTTATTGGACATTCCTCTTTGGCTGGATGGACTCAGCCACTACTGGCAAAATTGTTGGCATACGATTTGCAGTCATGTGGCATGTGCATAACCTCTGCAGGTGATCATGAATTGTTGGCATACGATTCACAATCATATGGCATGTGCATGACCTCTGCAATGCTCAGATCTAATCCCACTGTGACGTGACCATGACTTGTGACCAACCCCATCAGAAATGTCATACATCATGACATGTAGTGTAATATGTGACATGTGACCAGTCATGTGACCTACTGTCGACTATTTTCTGTTGTCTGGCAGAGTGACTCTTTAGACTTGTTCTCTTTAGATTTTCCTTTGCCAGGTTAGTACTTTACTAGCTATTTGTGACCTACTTTCATATACTTTGGATTTCTCTCTGCCAGCTGTGTGACTGAGCCACAGCCTTTAGAGGTCGCTCTTACACTACCATATGCACAAAATATAGGTGCATGAGTTGGAAGTGCCATTGATGCTACAGCTAAAGACAGTGAGTAGCTGTAAGGAGAGCACTTACGCCTGTGGAACTCCTTCCACAGAGCTAGCGAGCACCAGTGACAAGTGGGAGTCAAGCAGGCACAGAGGCAGGCAAGAGTCAGACAAGGGACCAGCAGAGCTTAACTAAGTGGTCAAACAGTCGCTAGAAAGCTTACAGTTGGTTCAGTGTGTAGGCCAGAAAACACTGCTATTTTTCAGCCTGGGGATATTCTATCCACAAGCTGCTTATATATACTACTGTTAAAATTGCTGGCTGCATTCCATCATTATGATCATCATTCCACTCCAAGTTTGTTTACTACATGTGATTTTATTCTATCACATGCACCTACATGTGATTATTCTTTATTCACATGTACATAGTTTTCCAACAGTATATAAACTGTAGATAAACCACCTGAAGTCCTCACTCTTTCTGACTTTGAACTTCAGGTTAGTACTTCACTTTGCTCAATACACTCTTTCTGACTTTGGACTTCAGCTTTAGTGACAGTTCCTGTCCCCTGTGCTTTGCCTGTCTTCAACAGGTTATGGGCCCTGGCCTCTAAAGCTACAGTTCGAAGTTTTTATCATTTTATTGCTCTGTGTCTGTGCTATAGTCCTATAGTGGTTGCAGCTCCCTGTATATACATAGACTCTGAACTATTGGGTAGTGACCCTTAAGTGAGGCTGCTTTATCTCACCAGGAATACAGAAAATGGCAAAAGGAGGCTAATGTTGCATCTAGATTAATTTATTTGATGGTGGAGGATGATCAAAGAATCCATCTCAATGATTATAAAAAGATCAACTAGACAAAATGTGAGTTGAGACTGCAATGAAAAAGATCCAGGATTTGCGCCCTAAAGACTTTGATATTGCCAAACTAGACAATGAACTATCATCTATGGCATTAATCAGGGTGCTTCCTGAGGATTTTTCAGCATTTATATCCACTCTTCTTCTCGAAGATGACTTGGACAAGGCTAAAATTCACCAGTTTGTCACAGAGGAAACACAACGTCGTCGTCGTGCTGATGAGTCTGCTGCAGCTGCAATTGCTATGAATGTTGCATTGGCAAAAGCTACTTGTGATTTTTGCAATTTGCAAGGTCATACACAAGCTAATTGCTTTAAATACAAAGCAGCTCAGCAACAAGCCAAGCAGCAGACAAAATCTTACAAAGGAAAAGGCAAAAAGCGTCAGGAGCAAGCTAATACAGCCTCCAATGATGACAAGTCAAAGAAGGATGATGCAGAATTTGCTGGAAATGCAAGTACTCATTTATTGGATTGTTCAGATCCATTACTTCCCATTCAGCCTGAAGCTGACTTTGATTGGATTGTAGACTCAGGAGCCACTTGCCACATGACTCCACATCGAAATTGGGTCCACAATTACAAGCCCTATCACACCCCAATCAGGTTAGCTGACAACAACATAATATATTCAGCTGGAATTGGAACAGTAATATTCCATCCAGTTGTAAATGGGAAGAAGGTCCAATCCTTGGAGTTTAATAGAGTCTTGCATGTTCCACAACTCCGAAATAATCTCTTATCTTGTATATATTTGACCAGAAACAAAGGCTATAACATTCACATTGACAAAAAGGCCATGCATTTCTGGTTGAATGGAAAAGAGTTATTTTGTGCTACAATCAAATCCAACAATTCTGCTCATTTGGATGGTTGTACAGCATTTATTTCGGAGTCTGCTCGTCTTACCAGCACATTACCACTTGATTTGAACCTTTGGCATCGCAGATTTGCACACCATAATTATGCAGATGTCAAAAAGATGATCAATAACAAGTTGGTAGTTGGTTTGAACTTGAATTCTGCTGCTAAACCTGATCCCATCTGTGAACCTTGTTTGGCTGGCAAAATGCATTCCAACCCTTTTCCTTCTTCTAGTAGCAGTGCATCAAAGCCATTAGAATTAATCCACACTGATGTGCATGGCCCTCTTCCAGTTGCTGCAAATGGAGGCTATCACTATTGGATTACATTCATTGATGATTGCACTAGCTTTAAAGCTGCTATGGCTATGAAGAAGAAAAGTGATGCATTTAATGCCTTTAAGACATTCAAAGCTTATGCTGAGAATGCTCTAAATGCCAAAATCAAGGCTATACAAGATGACAAGGGTGGAGAGTACATGTCAAAGGAGTTTATTGCATACACTGATGCTTGTGGAATTATAAGGAGGCATACAACTCGAAATAGACCTCAGCAGAATGGTGTTGCTGAAAGAGCAAACAGAACTCTTTCAGAAGACATCACTGCTATGCTCAATGAATCAGGTTTACCAGCCTCATTCTGGGCACATTGTTTATATGCTCAGATTCACATTTTGAATCGCATTCCAACAGCATCACAGTCAACTACTCCTTATGAAAAATGGCACAGGCACAAACCAGATGTTTCTCATCTCAGAGTTTGGGGATGTAGAGCATATGTTTATATACAAAAGGATAAGCGCAAATCTCTGCAATCTCACATGGAAAAATGCATCTTCATTGGATATCCAGCTGGTTACAAAGGATGGTTGTTTTACAATCCTGAAACCAAGAAGACTGTAATTTCTGAAAGAGCAGAGTTTGATGAGCGCTCCTTTCCTGGTTTGCGCTTAACTAGGCCAGTAATACCTCCTACACCTCCTCTACCATCTGTGGATCTCAGTATTCCAACTGAAAATACAGTGACTAAATTACCTGCCCTTGAAAATGAGGGGAGTGAACCATTGCTTTTCCAAGTGCCAGTAATAACTCCTTCCACACCTCCACTGCCTCCATTAAAACCTATGACACCTCCACCAGCTCCTAGACCACTTGATCATGAATTAAACCCTCAGCCAGCTGCTCCAGCACTCAGACCTCGCCCAAATCGAGTTAGACATCATTCAGCACAACCACCAGCTCCTCCTTCACCTCCACTTGCTTTAAGACGCTCTAAACGCAATGTACAACCTCCCAGAGATTGGTGGGTGGTACAACATCATCAAGAACCTGTCCAAGACAGTTCTGATGAAGAAGAGCAAGTGCAAGGTGAATTGGAATTGGGGTCTGATCTTGAACCAGAACCAGAACCACTTGATCCTGGTTTTGAAGATGTTCAGTTTGCTGGAATGGCTAGCTCTTCAGATCCTAGAACATTTAAACAAGCTATGAAATCTGAGGATGCTGACAAGTGGTATCAAGCAGCAGTTGATGAATATGTTTCATTGGTTGCTAATGGAACTTGGGAGGAGTGTGATTTGCCTGAAGGCAAGAAAGCTATTGGCAGTGGATGGGTATTTCGCATTAAGCGCAATGCAGATGGCTCAATTGAGAGGTTTAAAGCCAGACTTGTTGCAAAGGGTTATGCACAACGCCCTGGCATTGACTACAATGAAGTCTTTGCACCAACATTTCGTCCTGCCTCTCTGCGCCTTATTCTTGCTATTGCTGGCATTGAAGACATGGAATTGCGCTCTGTGGATGTCACTTCTGCATTTCCCAATGGTGATCTAGAGGAGGATATTTATATGCTTCAACCAGAAGGGTTTCAGAATGGAAAAAAGGTGCTCAAGCTTAAAAAGTCACTTTATGGTCTAAAACAAGCAGGCAGACAGTGGAACAAGAAGCTACATGCAACATTGTCATCAATGGGCTTTAAAAGACTTGAATCTGACCGATCTATTTATTTCTATGTCAGAGGAGAAGTCAAAATCATTGTACCCATTTATATTGATGACATTACACTTGCTTCAAAATCCACTGCTGCACTTGACACTGCTGTCAAAGACCTTCAAAAGCACTTCAAAATCCGTGATTTGGGCCCTTCCCATTTTCTTCTGGGTGTTCAAATACACAGGGACCGCTCAAAGCGCTCTATTTCACTCTCACAACATCAATATATTGTTGATATGTTAGAGCGCTATAAAATGAGTGATTGCAACCCTGTATCCACTCCAATGTCACCTGGTTTGAGGCTCTCCAGAATTATGGCACCTCAAAATGAAGCAGAAGTAGAAGAAATGCAGAATGTGCCTTATTTGAATGCAGTTGGTTCATTGCAATATTTGGCTACTATGACAAGACCAGATATTGCATATGCAGTATCATGCTTAGGACGCTTTAATTCTTCTCCTGGACCTAAGCATTGGGCAGCTGTTAAGCATTTACTGCGCTATTGCAAAGGCACTATAGATTACAAGCTTCACTACAATGCTGACACTGGCATTCAACCTTTTACTACATTTTGTGATTCTTCACATGGAGATTGCCCTGATACTGGACGATCTACTGGTGGATATTTGACTACAATTGGTGGTGGAGCCATTGGATGGAGCAGCAAGCTTCAAACAGTTGTTACATTGTCTACAACTGAAGCAGAATACATTGCTGCTGTAGAAGCTGGCAAAGAGATCTTCTGGATGTGAAATATTCTACATGAAATGGGATATTCTGCCACTGCTCCATCTCCTATACTGATTGACAATCAATCTGCAATCAGTGTCACTAAGAATCCAGAGCATCATGGAAGAATGAAGCATCTTGATCTCTGCTTTTACTGGCTCAGAGAAGCAGTTGAACAACAGAAACTTGTGCCTTATCACATTCCTGGAACAGAACAAGTTGCAGATCTTCTTACAAAACCACTTCCTTTGCCTAAGGTGGAATTTTGCAGGCAAGGAATGGGCATTTATTAATTATGAAAACTTGGAGATACACTAGATCAGGGGGGACTGTTGAAATTGCTGGCTGCACTCCATCATTATGATCATCATTCCACTCCAAGTTCATTCTATCACATGTATTTTCCTTGTGATTCCATTCTATCACATGCATTCTACATGTGATTATATTCTATCACATGTTTGCCACATGTGATTCTATTTTATCACATGTTTACCACATGTGATTATTCTTTATTCACATGTACACAGTCCCCAAACAGTATATAAACTGTAGATAGACCACCTGAAGTCCTCACTCTTTCTGACTTTGGACTTCAGGTTAGTACTTTACTTTGCTCAATACACTCTTTCTGACTTTGGACTTCAGCTTTAGTGACAGTTCCTGTCCCCTGTGCTTTGCCTGTCTTCAACAGTACTAACCTGAAGTTCAAAGTCAGAAAGAGTGAGGACTTCAGGTGGTTTATCTACAGTTTATATACTGGCATGGCTTGGATGGAGCATTTGAAGTGTACTATGTTGAAAGTGTTGAAATTGCTGGCTGCATTCCATCATTATGATCATCATTCCACTCCAAGTTCATTCTATCACATGTATTTTCCTTGTGATTCCATTCTATCACATGTTTACTACATGTGATTTTATTCTATCACATGCATCTACATGTGATTATTCTTTATTCACATGTACATAGTTTTCCAACAAGTCCTATCTTTGCATACACTCTTTTTATACAGCACATTCAAATGCTTGTATTATTTCAAGTGATACATAATTATACGAGGCAGCAACTGCATCCACATGACATAGATATCTGCCAATGGATCTATGTTGCCATACATTGAGACAATGAGCATGGCAATAATTTTTGGGGAGAAATGCATGAGGTGGTATGTTGAAATGGTCATATGCACTCAAAACACTAGGGGCATCTCAACATTGTACATTTTGAGGTGGTGAGGGTGAATGAGTTGAAAAAAATGCAAGAGCAGTTAAAAAACCAGCAAATAATGGGAATAGAGAAGAGGGCTATTGAGCTGGATGATAAGAACATTACTATAGTCAATAATGACATTAGTGGTGTGCCATCCAATTTTAGAAAGGACAATTGTCATTCTATATTTGGTTTACAACACTTTCAAGTGGCTACATAATTGCTGGGCAGCTTTGTCTCTTGCAACAAATGTATGCTTTTTTTAATTCTCCTGCTGCTGATTTTGCTGAACAGTAGATATGTCTATAGAGCAAGTGTTGAAGACAGGCAAAGCACAGGAAACAGAAACTGTCACTAAAGCTGAAGTCCAAAGTCAGAAAGAGTGTATTGAGTAAAGTAAAGTACTAATCTGAAGTCCAAAGTCAGAAAGAGTGAGGACTTCACGTGGTCTATCCACAGTTTATGTACTGTTGGAAAACTATGTGAATAAAGAATAATCACATGTGGCAAAGAATAGAATCACAAAGAAAAGACTGTGATTGAGAAGTGAGGGCTGGTGCTGATGTGGCAGTCACAGATGGTGATAGCTGGAGAAATGCTGGAGGTGGTGATGGTTGATGACTGTCAGGTTCTGCTGACTACAGGGGCTCAGTCCACTGAGCAAGTGAGTACCTTACATAGTGAGCATTGTGTCCACAAACACAACATACTAATAGGGGCATGAGGTGTAAGAGATTGAAGCAGGGCAGGAGATGTGGGTGGAGGGTCGCCAGTAATGCTGGGATGGGAGGTGAGTGCTGGAGAGGAGTGGAAGACGAGTGCCAGGAGCATGAGTCTTGAGGAGGCAAGAGAGCAGAACAATTGCAGGCATCAGATGCATTGTTAGTTGAAGGACTTCTTGTCAATGCTGCAACCTATCTCCTTCAGAATTTGGACTGCTCCAGAGTTGTATGAAAGTGACTGGAAGGTACAATGACCCAATGATGTGCCACTGGTCAGATTTGAGCTTGCCACAGGAGGGTGTCCCCAGTGCTGAAAGAGGTGACTGAACCCAAAATGGCTTGACCAAACTCTCAATATCTTCCCAGAGTCTCTCCATCTCCTTGGTGGTGAAGACATTTCCATGTTGAAGGCCACAAGAATAAGAACCCGCACTGTCACTTTCATCAGCCTGAGCATTTTCTTGACTTCATTTCAAACACTAGCCACGATGAACATTAGTATGCACAAGATCAAGAATCTCATTACTTATCCAGTCAAGGAGTCACTTCGCAATATGTACTTTTGTGAGTGGTTTGGAAGGAAGTGGCAAATCCATGTCTTTGCCCTTTGCATCAACTATTGGTGAGATGCACCCAACACCCTTTGCAACATCAATCAGGGAAGCCAAGTGAGCATTGCTCCACCGCTTGACTGTCTGCTTCAAATTAGCAGAATCATTCTGGTCAAAGTCAAATGGTGTTTTCAACCATGTAATAAGTTTTTGAACACTCAACTGCTCTTGAAGAGTTGTGGGAAGAAGATTTTGAGGAGGAGATGCTATGATCTCCACATGGAGTGATGGGACACAAGAATTTGGACTTTGTTGACTAGATGTGTTATAACCTAGAACCCCTAGAAAGTGCTCCTTGATCAATCCAAGAAACAGGTTGTGCATCAGGTCAATGACGAGAAAATGAGCTGGTTCATAATATGGAAGGTGGAGGAGTTCAGACCAGATTTATCGAATGAACTCTGTGCAGCAGCCTTTGAGGATGCCGATCTCCATCTCTCTGCAAATCTATGGCATTCTTCATTTGTTTAATGGATTCAAGCAGTGAGGTTGATGTCATTATAGGTGTGGTTGAACTTTATGCACCAACACATGGAGCAGAAGTATTGATGACTATGGTATGAGAATCCACCAACCTTTTGAGCTGCAGGCCGGTCGCAGATGACTGAGACAAGGGCAGCTAAGACAAGATGGCCAAGATCATAATTTGCAGTGCGTGTAAAGAATGTTCCTTTCCATAATTTAAAAAAGGTATCTAAGCAGATATGGATTGATCTGGGATGTCAATGGTTCTCCAGAAATGATGCCTGCAAGGAAGATATTCTTGGGTTTATTTCGCACCTCAACTGGCAAGTTGAGACATGAGACAGCTATTGCACCAATGGAGACTTTCTTCCTGGCTTGTTTGTTCTCCAAAGAATTGAACCAATCTATGCTGAGTGCAAAGACATAACGTTCAGCATCTTTGCCTCCAGTGACGCTGAAGTGTGTTATGCCATCAGGACCTTCAAAATCATGGATGACTAAACCTTGGAAGATGTCGTGAAGAAGATCATCAGGGGATTGGTTGAACATCCATTCTTAAGCACTATCCATCATGTCTTCAAATCCTTGGCGTGAAAGAAGGTTGGCCAGCCAATCTTCAAGATCAAATGCAATGTATGGCTTGATCAGAACATAAATTGTATGACCTTCAATCTGTTTGCAGACAAGGGCTTCATTGCAAATTGAGTGCCCATAGTTCTTATGCCGACAAGTTTTGGGGTAGACAGGAATGCCATCATGGACAGTAAGTAGATATATTTCATGACACTTGAGGCATGTAGCATAAATTGTTCTCTTCTCATCAAGATTAAACTGATTTGTAGCTGTTTGTATATCATGAGGAAAGTTGCTCAGTATTGATTAGAAGTAGGGAAGGGATTTGATGCCTGTATGGAAAGACTTGGTGTGTGCAGTGGACATGAAGTCATTTACAAGAGAGATTGCCTTCAGGACAGTTGTCTGAATAATAATAAATCTAGGGATGTAAAACAACCAGGAGCAGCCTCTCCAAGGTACATTCAAAATGACACTACAGGCAACAACCATGAGTAAAGAGATCTGAACTAATGGTTTGGATTGGCAAAGATTGTCATAGAAGTGATGGCCTGTATGGTGAACTGAGGATAGGCAATATGATTGACCACATTCAGCGCTCACTGGTATCATACATTGGACCAGAAGCAACCTTGCTGTCATTCTCTCTCCTCACAACTTCACTCCAAAAAGTTTTTGTTTCATTCAGCTTTTGTAATGATTCCTGAGCCTTCTGCTTGATTTCCTTATGAAACTCCAATAATGCTCGGTCATCGCCACAACCTTCTTGAACCAGCTTGAGTTTATTATGTTCATTGTGAATCTGAATTTCTATTATGCCAAGGTCATTAATGATTTCACTGGTCTTGCGTTCAAGTAAAAGGGATGCAAGTTCTTTCAAGTTTTGAATAAGGTGTTGTAATCAATGATTTATTTCCTTGATAACCATGAATGTTCGCAGACCAGGTGTTGAGCAACTTAATGCCATTGGTGGGTATGCTGAACCTGCTGCAAGGGAGGTTACAATGTTTGCCTCTTGTGACCGAAGAGCCTGTTCCTGTGCAGATCCAAGTGTCTGCTGAAGTCCACTCAATCCCAGGCGTGTTGATGCAAACTGTTCAGTTAGATCTGCCACTTGATCGTCAGCTTGATGTCTGTCCTAGATCTTGTCTATCAGCTTCATATTTCTTGTGACAGCCATGAGTTTATAGTTTTGGAGGAGGCGTCATGGAACAAAGTATGAGTGTCGTTGTGATTCATACAAGATGTACAAGGCAAGTGACAAATGGGAAAAATATGATCAAAACAACATATCAATTCCAACTTCTTCATCATATTAGAAGATAGACATAGATCTCTCCTCTGTACCAGCAAGCCTTTCTATTCATCAATTAAACCAGTCTGCTCAACTACCTTACATAGAGTCATGGTTAATATGGGAGGTCCTAAGTAGCAGGCAAGGTTAAATAATGAAGGAGTGTTTTGATGTTCAATGCCGTGCATCTCCTACTGCTGATTTGGCATCCATTGGAGCTTGCATATCCTTTTGCCCAAATACATGCAGTTGACATGAGATGCAATTACTATGGGCTTGTCAAGGAATATTGACATACCTACAATAATCATTGGGCTTTTATTTTTTATTGCATGCGTTACCAGTGAAGAAAGTGATAGACTTGCCACCCTGTCCACTTCGACCAGTGTTGATTGTCAGAATCCATCTCAATCTCCAAAATGTCCAACATGACTCACCTGTTTACCCAGTACAATGTGTTTAATCCTCAATTGTGATTGCAAACAACAACCAGTTGAAGGCTGGAAGATTTGCCTTGTAGTAAAGGTGATGCCAAGATGTGATGGCATTGTACTCATGCCAACTACCTGTGCATGCTGTCGCCTCTCATTGATGTTGCGCATGACAGCTTTCATCTTTTGGAGTGCAAGCTTTAGGTTCTTTTATCTCCATGCATGGTGAAGGCAATATAGCAGGGCCAGGATTGAAGGGCAGTTTGAGGGCTTTTTTGTCTTCACTTGTGAGTAAGAAGTATTGGAATCATTTTTTTTTAGTTTTTGAGAGTGTTGGAACGTTGATCTCAAACATGGCAAGGCATCTTGCAATGTTAGAGTCAAATGTTGTGTCGTTGCATGCATAGCAGTATATATATATCTAGCCTCATCAATAGTCAATATAATTTGCATGGAAAAGGTCCTAAGCTTGACATACTAACAGAATGCATTGGATCCATCTCTGCCTGTTCCCCTCACCCCCATCAAACTACTGTCGCTCGTACCCAAACACACATATCAAATGCATCACAGGCTCTCCTTGAGATTGCACAAAGCACACTGAACTAGCATGTTTGAACATAACAACCTGTAGTTCTAATGACTATGAGTGGAAATTGAGCATCAAAAAAATAACATCTCTCTGGCTTTGACAGTAGCAACAGGGCTGAATTGGCACAGGTCCCAGAGCTGGTAGAGTTGGCTATGAGTTGATCAACGTCTAAGTGGAAACAAAAACATGCCTTGATTGCAGTTTGCATGATATATCAATGACAGTGTGCATCCGGTGATGAGTTCAGAGTCACCATGTTCTGAGTGTGTCATGGTTATGTTCTACTTCCAAATGAGAGGCACATGTAACAGTTAAAGTAAATACGGTTGAATGGAGTAAAAAGTGTTTACATTTCTTAGTCTATACGATAGATAGTATGGAGTGAAAAGTGTTTACATTTCTTAATCTATGCGACGGATAGCAAGAGTAGGTAAACTTTAAGCAACTTGAGTGATGCTCAAGTGTTGAAAAATGTTCAAACTTGTTTCCATGGTGCTGCTGGTAGACACTGGCATGACTAATGATGAGACCAATAGTGAGGGATTTTGACCTTGATTGCTGAGCTCAATCAAAGCTTGTGCCACAGCAGGAACATTGATTCTGATCTTTCCAATGCACTTGCACAAGAGATTTAATCAAGTACCCATGTTCAAAAACCTGCAGCATGTACCTGCCAGAAGTAAGGCATCCAAAAGGAATGGGCAGCCCACAAAAGGATGAGTAGAAAATTGAAGGCTGACACTAGGAATGTGTCAAACAACTTGTTATATCCGCTTTGTGGCGTGTTTGTGTGAGTTTGAAGTGCTGGTGTTGATGGCTTCATTGGTCAATCATCAAACCCATAGTCCTGATCAGCACACATGAGGGCGTATAGTGAGAGGTCATTCAATGTAGTGATTGCAAGATATGAGCTTTCAACTTTTTCTCATACATAAATTGTGGGTTTCTTGCTTGAGGATCTGCAGGCAATTAGGTGTCAATGGTCCCCCAGGCTAATGACTGCAATGGTTTGTAATATGTCAGATGCTACAAATATAATGAGGAGTCAAGCCAAGTCACTGAAGATGAAATAGTGCTCACAATTTTCTGATACTAACTCCTGACTTAATCGATGTGTGGCCAAATCAATAATCTGAACAAATTGCTGATCACTTCCACATACAACAAACTTTCCGCCTTCAGCAAAAGCAACACCCTTCGTTCAAGCGATTTCAAAGGAATTGAGCTCTGAAGATTGCACACTGGGAAACAAAAGAGATCAAAGTCATTGGTGTTGAGATTATCAACTAGGAATGTGTTTCCATCTGGAGATAAAACAGTGTTACCTCTGTACTCTGGTAAGCAGACAATCTCTGGAAGACAAGAGATGTTCAACATGAACTCACATCCCTCCCAGTAGTAATCACCTCCAATCAATTGTTGAATCTTCTCCATTATAGCAAATACTGTGGTCAAGTGAGAAATAAGCTGCCTTGACGATTCATGAACTTTACATTTCACCTGCTTCAAGCATGGATAAAAGGAGGTACCATTTTTCAGAGCCAAAAAAAATGCAGTAATCAAGGTATATTTGGCTGATTGTCAATCTCCCAAAGCAAAATCAGGCTTTCTAAACAAAAGTAAGAGTGGTCAATTACATACAGATATGAATATCTCACTTCGGCAAAGTTTGAACACTTTGAGTACCCCCAAATGGCTGACCAGTGCAAGCCTGCCATTGAAGTTGTCATAAGCCTGTGCTTCAACAGGATCATTGACATTGAATGGAAATGATGTTACAGCTTCTGCCCATGCAAATTTCTAGGCATAATTAGCATCTCCATAAAGAAGTGGAAAACAGTTCACACTGTTCCCTCTGTTGCTTTGGGACAGAGTGTGTGCGACCCCCTCCCTGTGCCAATACTAATTCAATCCAGATACCCTTCTGGAGATGAGTCGCGGTGAATCCATTTTATGGATGTGATTTGTGCCCATTTTGAGCTTCTTAAAGTCTGGACACACTTGGAGTTTGTAAGATCTCAGACCCTGACAGCATCATCATCACCTACTGGCTATGTTAGAGAGTGTTCTTGTTGAAGAAAATGGATGCTCAGACCTCTAGAGAGTAGAATTCAACCGTTTGAAGAGAATGCCAGGCAATTGACAGCATCTTGTGTGCCTTGAAGACAGTGGTGAAGGGTGTATAACCTGGACTAAAAAGATAGTATCAGATTTGGTAAGTCTATAGAACAGTCAACCTAGGGCACAACATTGGTTGCAGGTACAAGTTTCAATCACTGGTGCACACAGTTTAAATGATGGTTTGTTGCAACAAGGAACAAGGACTAGAAATGAAGTGTCTGTGAGTAAGTATAAATAAACAAGAACTGCTTGCACTGCTGGTGCCAGAACTTGTTTCCACTGGAAAAAGCATACTATTTCTTTGGCAACTTTTTGCTTGAGAAAAAGGCATTTTTCATTGTTTCAACCTCTTTTCCATTAGAAATATGTACACAAAAAATGGCATGACACACTTCTTTGCTACTTTTTCTGGCAAAAACAGGTTCTGCTGTCAGCAGTGTTGTTGGCCTTTAATTCTTGATAGATGTACCTGAATAGCATTGAATGGATAGATGATAATGGAACAAGGCCATGGAAAGTACTTGGAGTTTATGTTATCAACCAGTGCTCACCATTAGTTCTTGATAGCCATGTCCTACATCAAGAAACACCGTCCTCTCTTGTATCATATCAAATTTAGGCCGTCGCCTTACCTTCCATGCACCTTGATCACCCAAAGGATTCTATTTTCTGATGAACAACTGTTGAAATTGCTGGCTGCATTCCATCATTATGATCATCATTCCACTCCAAGTTCATTCTATCACATGTATTTTCCTTGTGATTCCATTCTATCACATGTTTACTACATGTGATTTTATTCTATCACATGCACCTACATGTGATTATATTCTATCACATGTTTACCACATGTGATTATATTCTATCACATGTTTACCACATGTGATTATATTCTATCACATGTTTACCACATGTGATTATATTCTATCACATGTTTACCACATGTGATTATATTCTATCACATGTTTACCACATGTGATTCTATTCTATCACATGTTTGCCACATGTGATTATTCTTTATTCACATGTACATAGTTTCCCAACAGTATATAAACTGTAGATAAACCACCTGAAGTCCTCACTCTTTCTGACTTTGGACTTCAGGTTAGTACTTTACTTTGCTCAATACACTCTTTCTGACTTTGGGCTTCAGCTTTAGTGACAGTTTCTGTCCCCTGTGCTTTGCCTGTCTTCAACAACAACTTCAACATTCAGCCAGATGCAATGGGCAAGGAGATGAGGAGATGTTGCCTGAACTCAATGTGGAATCACCACAACATGTGAGAAGGCAAACACCTGTACCAAGTGACAACAGACTTGGACACTGCCAGAACAATCAAAGCAACCAACGAGGACAGATGCCACTGCAACTCAATGAGGAGGGGCAACAATTGCAACAGGTCACCATCCAGGAATTCTCGCCAGAGATAGTTGATGGGGGACCAAACACTGCACAACTCGCACTTTGACAATCCAGTACAATGCATCTTTGGTCCGTTCCACCTGAAACATGATCATTGTCTCTTATCAAGAAGCCGCAAGGAGAGCCTGGACGCCCTAATGTGGGAGGTCATAACGTAGAAGTGGAACTCATAAAGCAACAGTGGTCTAAAGGCTAATACAATGCTTTATACATGAGTGAGCCTTTAATGGATATTGGCTTCCTCACATACTTTTTTTGTCAGAAGGCTGTGAAAGCACAAGCTAGTGAAAAACTGAATATGTCAAGATTTTTTCGATTTCAGAAGCAGGAAATAGTGAAATCAATATGCGAGATGGTTAGGAACTCCCACTCAGGGTCTCCTGCTTAGAACCACTATACTAATGTCTCCTTGTTTGCAGCTCACTAATAATTCTCAATGGCTGTTGCTTGAGTGCTATGAGGAATGTTGGCCAGTGCGCAACATTCTGAAGATGGTATTGAAAACAGGAACAGATGCACATAAACATGCTCAAGCAAAATGAGTCATAGACACAGTTGCATCTCATGGGAGAGGACTTCCTGTTTCATAGTAGAAAAGAACTTGGAATTTCTGAAGACAAGTAGAATGTGACCTCTATTGCACTATGATAGCTGTATATGAACAGTGAAAGATTTCAGCTTGTGTGATTGGTCTGTCACAGTCAAGAGATGTGTCAACACAACCAAATGACTCTGACACGACTATGACAATAGATCACATTTCACATCACCACAAATAAGTAGCCCTAGGAGATTGGACAATGTGGAGTTAGTTAAATATAATCAAATCAGTGAAAGCAAGATTACCGTCATTGACTGTGCCAAAGAGAGTGGATATTGTCAATAACATTCACAAAATATGTGCATTCATACCTTCAGCATCCCCAAGTGAAAAAGTTACAGATGTTCAATGCTTGGAGATATCAGCTTAAGTATCATGTGTTTAGATCATGCCCACCACTGGGCTATGCCACCATCGCAAGGACAGGAAGGTCACCAAGCGCCATCTAACTCAGTTGTATTGCCTCAATTGTCGACACATCCACCCCACAATGCAAACACAATTGACCATCACAATTAGTCAGCAGCCTACTTCACCAATACCTCAACCTGGCCCGCCACCTGCCCAGCTTCTGACAGTAGTGTCACAGATTTATCCTCATCAACCTATGGAAGAGGATAATCCTTTTGTGCCAGACAACATCAGATCTCTGCCTCCTAATGAACGTTCAAAACATGAAGTCCTTGAAGATAAACCGTCTTCGTTCCAGGCATCTGAAAATGGTTCTTCTGTGTCAGGACCGTATCGCCAGGTCAGGCAGTCAAAACAGACCAATGAACGGGATATTTTAGAAAATGCAGCCACCTTTAAGCGACACACACATATGTACCATTCTACAACCTTTATCATTCACTTGACCAACATCTGGTCTCCTTTCTCCTTTCCTTTCCCCTTGGATTCATTTGTCTTCTGTTCCTTGTGACATCTGCTTGTTGTTGTTGTATAGGTCATGTTAGGCCACCGTTGCCCCCTCAGGCTGCTGAATTCTACATGTCAGATCAACCCCATGACAGTGCTTGTCACTTTTTGCAATCTGAGAAGGGAGTAAGTGCCACTCTTGGATTTCATGTTTGACAGTCTTTTAATCTTTTCTGTAAGTACTTCAAGACCATGAGCAATCAAACGACTATTCTCATCCACTATTGTCTTCCGCTGCTGGACCAAATCAGGAGTCATAGGAAACCTGGCCTCCTTATGTGTATGCCAAGTGATTTACCTGAAACAACAGAGATGGGTCAAAGACTGATCAGAGGTGGCATGAGATGTATGGTGGGCAACCTGTGTCAGCGATGTTGGCAGACCTGTACACGATCACATGGGGCATGTCATGTACAGATTCTAGACACATCAATTGTAGGCAATAGTTTTTACAGTGTGAATGTACAATAAGTATTTGATATAGGCAGGTGCATGATACATGACAACATGTATGTAGTACAGGCCCCTGGTCGTTCATGCATGGACCTCCCCAGGTAATCACATTACATCACATCATGTATTTTACAATTTTAAATCCCAAAGAAAAACTCAGTATATGTGGTACTAGTGTTGCACTGAAGTGAAACACAAGCTGGACTGATTACAATGGAAAGTTTGGGCAAGCAGAACAGTTAGAGCTTTCAGGGCACAACCACGGCCATTTCTCCTGTCCATGGTGTGAAAATCTGACTTGGAGGACTTGAAAAACTTAGTATTCACAGCATGGAATGGCCTTAAATGATGAGAAACTAACTGTAGCCCATGGTGGTGTCATCTCTTACAGATATCTTAGAGTTAGGGTTTATATATATTAGCCATCATATGCATCATAGCTTTTGTGCCTCTGTCAATAAATCCTCCAGACTGACAAGATTTCTATCCACTTTCTCAATGAATCCTCGGCAAGCTGGACATGTTGCGAAGGTTCTGGCAGCAATCCACCTATCCAAACATTCTTGACAATAAAGATGACCACATGTCGAACTGAAAATGGATTAGTGATAGTTAATGGAATGGATTAGAAGTGTGATTCTTACGTTATTACTGGTATCTGGGCAATATCACAACAGATACTGCAGTAGGTGATGTTCTTTAACACAGGAACAAGCTTGAATTTTGTGTTCAGCATAAAAAATAGGTGCTTGAATGCCCAACATACAGATTGGTGAATGTGAAAGAGGTGATCCTGTGACTCTCTTGCATGTGCTAGTTCCTGTAGACATAAAGGATGATTTGAAATCAAGGAGGATAGATGTACCTTTTTGAGCTCATTGACCTCTGTTGAACTTGCTTCCCAAAGTTCCTCCAGTTGTTGTTGGACACCTTCATATGACTAGAAAAGAGACGTTAGATAAATGACTTATCATACAAGGAACTAAGGAACTCACTGTTTGTAGTGCATGTAACAAAGCATCAGTGCGTTTCTTTTCTTCCAGAACTCTGATTAAGGTGTCTCATAGAGCACACACCTGTAATTGCTGTGTGAAGGGAAACATGGTCAATCGACAAACATAATTCATTCTCACCTGGTCACTGCCTAAATTTAGTGTTGAAGACATGGATCTTGTTTGACCAGATGTACTGAGGGCAGCATTATACAGTTCTGCATGTTGACTTCATTGATAAGGCTGGATACTGGAAGATTTGATGGGTTTCAACTTGGGGGCCATGCCAATATCACTCTGAATCAGACAAAGTTTGTTATTACTTTGGATGCACTGAAAGAGAGTGCAAAAGGAGATAGAATCAGAAGGTTGGTAGCCAGAGTACAAGGCAGTTGAGAATAGCTGAAGGCATCTCCTAAGCGTCTTCAGAGTCAAAACAACAAAGTACAAGGTGCTCAAGGGTTGGACTCACTGAGCAGACAAAAGATCTTGAGCTGACAAACCCATTTGGTTGATGACTTAATCCGTAACAAACAGACCTTTGGACTTGGCTTGGACTTTCCACTGACTTTGTGACCACACTAGGTTCAAAAATGTATGTTTTTCTTGCAGCGTCGCTCAAAGAAATCGAGTGAGTACAACAACATTTTCCTCAGGCACAGTTCATGACAGCCTGAGTCCACTGCGTTGATGTACTTATAAAAGCTTCGGCTTTTGATCAACCCACTGCTGTGTCACTACCCAGACTCATACTTACGCTCTCAATGCCTCTCAACTTCTTATTTGGAGCACCTTCCTCCAAACCTGATACTCAATCTACTCAGCACGGTTGTGTGGCTTCTCAGGCAACTATGGACAAAAATTTTCAACATCCAGCTTCTTCCAATGATTCCACACCAGTAATTGAGGAGGTTGAAGATTCTTCAGATTACATGGTTCTTGGAAGACAGACTGTTTTAACAGCTCTAGTTCCCCATTGCAAGGTGTCTGCAAGCATTTGTAGGATGTCCTACCCCTCCAATAGACTGGCCTTGGGTCGCTCAGAAACGTCATCTATGGTGACAATTCCAAATCAAGCAAGTCTTCCATAGTGAACGCTATTGACCCAGCAACTTCTTTGCAACCATGTGACCTTCAGAGGATGCCGATGCTGGACTTGGTGAGATTTTTTCAACAACACTGGTCAGGTGTAAGTACTTAGTGACTCAAGGTCTAATAATGTGTGGGGAATCACACTCCTTAGCCCGACTCAATATATCACTGAGTAAATAGATGTGTACATAATATATCTCAGTTTTTTTACAGGTCAAACCTTACAGTACTTGCTTTGTACTTGCCATCACTGGCAGCCAAACACACACCAATGCCAGACTCATCAGTCCAGTGCCATTTAGAGTTCAGCTTCTTGTTGTGTATAACCCATCATAAACTTCACTTGTTGCTTTTCTGACTTTGGTCTCCCCTCTGCCCATATAGTGTCGCGTTTCCTGCCTGTCCTTTCATACAGTCAAATATCATCCACAAAATGCATGATGTCACATCCAAACTTCTCATTGCTCAAGGCCTTCATCCAAATCAAGTTCTTGAACTGGAGCTGACTGTGAAGGATGGCTGCTGCCTCTTCAAGAATCTCAGCTTTCTTTGTGATTTGTTCTGCAAATTCATCTACCTGCGAGAGGGTAGAAAATTTTGATCAGTTCAGACTGAGTAGTGAGTAGTACTTACTTCCTGTTCATTGCCGCTCCCATATTGAATAGGAGATGAACTATGATGGGGGCTCTCTGGGACTGGGAAGAATCAGGTGAGATCAATGATCTCTGAAGTAATAATATCAGTACGTTGTTGTTTGACTTCTCCACTGGCAGCTGAATTTTTCAGTCTGTCACTTGTTTCTGTATGGGTTTCCTCATCTGTGTCTAATGATGCGCTGTTTTCCAAGCGATTTATGCCATCCTCCCCCACCATGCAACACATCCTTGTCCCCACTCCACTTGTGATCATTGCCATCTGTAATACTTCCACCACCATCATATGAGAATGATGAATCTTTGGCATCCTTTGGTACCAGCTCAAGATGCCAATAAATAGGAAGGACACAACGGCGAATGACTTGAGAGAAGAATCGTGAGTTAGGATGCTGGAATGCCTGTACCAGATGTTTGCAAAGGTGGTGTCAATCATATTTTTGCCTGCCACAATTACAAATAAATTTCTTGATGTCCACAGTGTACGTGTGGCTACTATTGACTTTGGCCATTTTGAGCTTCTTCCAAGATGACTTGAAATATTTCTGGTATGTCATTAGTCCCTTTGTTTGACCCAAGTGATAGTTATCATTCAGAACTTCAGCACATGCTACATATGCTTCTGTCACTTTGTGGATCAAGATCCAGACAAGGAGGTCAAGCCGTGGACATGGCATGCAATGAAGATAATTGTGTTTGAGCTGATGCCAGAAGTTTTTGACGTTCATTGTGGTTTGGAGTCTCGAGATGTATGTAGACGTTGATCATGCCCATAGCGGCCACATTTTTGGTGAGTACCAACAGGCCCACATATAACCCCATACCTCATGGAGACCACAAATGTAGCAAAACTGATACATCTCATATACAGCCTCCCAACAGATCCTATCAGCACCCCACATGCCATCATGCTCCACAAATGATGGATGCTGGCAGAAGTGTTTGGTGATTGCCCCAAGAAAAATTTGCGGATCGTTGGTGGGAGGTTGTCCATTGCCGGTCAGAAGCTCATGAATATTGTCTACGTTCTGCGCTTCCAGATACGGCAATAATATATCCAATTCCCAAACTTGGTCATATTGCAGCCAAGTTTTATCCCCAGTGCGCCATAGTACTTCAAAAATTGCATCAGTTTTAGATCCTGCATGGCTCATGATCTTATCTGCAGACCATTTGTTATCTAGATCTGGCTCAATCTCATTTACCACTTGGGAGTATAATCTTCCTGGGAACCTGCGGTTATCATTTGAGTGGTGGATTCTAAGTAGGGAGGCAGAGAATGAGTCGTGAATTCCTCGCTGTCGCATATGAGCTGGAAGTTGGACTCTGAAGGAATGATTGCCAAAGTCCTTGAGAAGTAAATATGGCCCCACAAACTTGGGGATCAGCTTACATGCTAGATCTTTAGGAAAGGTCATATTTTTGGTTGACACATAACCAAAGTCGCCTTCTTTGAAGGGGACTGGAATCCTTTTGCGGTTTGCATTTCTGGTCTGTTTTATTCTCACTGCCAGTATACTATTGTGTGCAGCTAGGATTGCGGACTTGAAACATTGGGCAAAAATGCATACACCTGGATATTCATTCTTACTTGCGGGTCCCCAAACCATTGTCCTAGGCATTCGACCATAATTCAAGAAGAAAGGTGAGTACCCTGTACTTTCAGACCTTGCACTATTGATGGAAAACTCAATTGCAGGTAGCTTTGCCACCCAATCCCTCTGGTTTGGGTTCACACACTGTCTAATCATTTGGGTCACCGTCCAGTTGGCCCGTTTAGTAGCCCCATCTGTTTGGGGATGATATGTGCTAGACATCTTAAGTTGTGTGCCTATGAGCTCATGCAAGTGGAACCAGAATATACTCATGAAGTATAAATCTTGGTCACTGACTATGGCTTTGGGCAGTCCATGCAATTTATCTACCTCCGCAAAGATTAGCTCTGTGACATTTCTGGTGGTATAGTTAGTGCAGCTTGGCACTAGGTGGATCATAGCAGTTAAGTGATCAATTATTACTGTCAGCAAGTTGTATACTGCATCACAGTCCTTAGACTCTAGCAGTGGTCCTACAAAGTCTATTCCGACTACTTCTCAGGGTTGAGTTGGTACTGGTAGTGGGTTTAGCAGGCCATACAGTTTGTGGTTCGTGGGTTTGCTATGGGCACAAATGGTGCATGTTTCACAAAATGTGTGTACATCTCGGCTCATATTTTTCCACCATACGTATTCATGCAGGTAAGTTAATGTCTTTCTTGTGCCTAAATGGGCTAATAGTGTATGTGCTTCTGATATCACGATTTCACAGATATTTCAGCCTGCGACTATTATCAAAGGTATGCACAATACTTTTTTTACCATATATAGTAACTTATCTTTGGTGTATTCAAAGTTTTTGTATTCATGTGGGTTATCGGTCACAAGCGAGAGTATTGGATTGTCACTGTATTTGCCCTTTATGCTGGTGAGCAGGTCTATTGGCTCACGTCCCCCAGCCATCAGTTCAGTTAGTGATACAGGGTCAAGTATCTCAATTGTCTGTTGTTGTCAGGTTCCGCTGACCATGGGGGCTCAGTCTACTGGGCAAACACCTTACATGATGATCACCGTGTACACAGACGCAGGGCACCGAGAGGGGCGTGAGGCATATGAGACTGAAGCGGGGCAGGGGCGGTATGTGGGGGAGTGCCGATAGCGCCGGCGAAGGGGGCGAGTGCCAGGGAGGGTGGAGGACGAGTGCCAGGGGTTGGCACGAGTCTCGGGGATACAAGAGGAGGGGACAAGCAAGTGCCAGTGAGCGAGCGAGTCCCGGAGATCAAGGGATAACAGGCGCGGGGACTTAGCGGGTCCCAGGGATGGAAACAGAACCAGGGAAGTCAAACAGCCGAAAGGGGAGAGAGTCAAGATAAGATAATGGAAGATGGAAATGATTAAGTTGAAAAGAGGAGCTGGGAACGGGAGGACCAAGAGAACTTAGAATAGAAAGGAAAGGGAGAACAATTAGAATAGATTGAGAGTATGAGGCGAGTAGAGACGAGATAGTGAGACAAAACAAGACGAGTACGATGAGAAAAGAAGCAAGTAGAAATAACGAGACCAGGGCGCACGAGAAAATGAAACAGAAACAAGAACAAGGCAAAACAGTACAAGGCTACGGTAATATCAAGACTAGAGTATCTACTTACTACTCTATGACTTATATACTATGCAGTATGTAGGGCCCAGGGCTCAGGCCCAGGTTCCAGCGGCAGGTCGCGGTGCTGGGGCTTGGGGGTGAGACCCAGGGGCTGCACAGGGCAGGCGAGGCTGAGACATGTCGCACGGCACAGAGGTCTCACACTGGAAACGCAGAGACATGCGGTAGTGGGGCAGTGAGGGGGAGCGGGAACGGGGCGTAGCATGCAAGGGTTGGGTCAGTGGTGATGCGTGATCATGATGCGTGATGGGGGTCTCGGCGCGGGCTGGGGGTGACGGGTGGTGCCGGCGCTGATGTGGCGGCTATGGGCGGTGTGATAGCCGAGACCTGGTGCTGATGTGGCAGTCACGGCAGTGATGGCCAGGGGGTGCCACGAGTGGCGGTGGCTGTGGTGGTGACGGGTGGCGATGGGTGGTGATGGCCGGGGATGCCACAGGTGGCGGTGGCTGGTGGCGTTGATGGGCGGTGATGGGCAGTGATGGCCGGGGGAGTTGGCCGGGTAGCGGTCCAGGCCTGGGGCGGTCGTGGGGGTGGTTTTGGGAGGGTTGGAGTCCCGGGGGTCGGTAGTGGGTTGTGACAGTTGTAGTTGGTTTGATTTTTTGCTCAGATCTTCTTCACGTCCTGTTCTAGGTCCGTGATTTTGCATTTATTGATCTTTCTATTGACCTCCTTATCTGGCCTGTCTAGGTCTGTCTTCTGGTTCTGTGCTGGGATTCGGATAGTGAGTCTTTTATTTGTCTCACCCTCCTCCTTTCATTGCTGAGGGCCTTTCAGTGCAAAATGTCTCGCCATTCAGGCAGCAAACTCTTTGGAGGTCTCAGCCTGACCGGTTTCAGCTGGGAGAATTACCTTTTGCCAGTATTGCCTTTTACTTCTGGTGCCATCCTTGGGTAAATCATTGTCTGCCTATGCCTGAGCAGATTGGTGATCCTTCTTGTTTATGACCATATCATTATTGACATCGCCATTATTTGGCTGGTCACTGGCGACTTGTCCCTTTTCACATGCCAAGGTTTCATCCACCAGGCTTACACCCTCGCCCTCCAGCCCAACCAACATGGGCATTGATATCAGGTGGTCATTCAGCAAGTCATTATTTATTACATCATGATATGTGTACTCCCCTCGAGCACGCACTGTACCTGGCTCATTGCCCAAGTATAAATGAGCTAGCGCATCAGAGAGGATGTTCTCCACTCCTAGAACATATTCAACTGTAAAGTCAAACTCAGATATCTTTTCAAGCCATTGTGCTTGGCACCCCGATAGGTTCTTTTGGTTCAGTAAGTGTATTAACCCCTTGTGGTCCATATACCATGTAAACTTTATTCCTTGTAGAATATCTCAATACCTAAGCATTGTTTCCACCCCTGCCAGCATTTCTATCTTGTGTACGGGATAGTTCTGTTTAGCATTGTGCCAGTCTGCTCCCTGGCTTATGACTCCTGTGATACTTGTACCACAGCCATCTGTTACTACGTTTACTGGGTTGGCCTCTTTTTTGTAGTTGAGGGGTTGTCGGTGGTGATTGTGGCATGCAACGGCCAAATGTTTCATATCCTTGGATGCGCGTTGGTGCATGAATTCCCAGCAGAAAGGTACCGTGTCTCCCGTGAGTCCATGTAAGATTCCCATGGGTATTCTTACTCTGTCAATGTCATCCACCAGATATCCTGCTGTGCCTAGGAACCCTCTGAGCAGGTCACAATTGGTGGGAGTTTTCCATCTGGACAAGGCATCCACCTTGTCTGGATCCATTTGGATACCCTTATCATCAATGATTTGGCCTAGTACCTTCATTTCCGGGCACAAAAATTGGAGCTTGTCCTTTCCAAGGTATAATTTCTCGCATTTTAGGATGTCAATAACAATTTTTATATGTTCTACATGTTCCTTCAGGGTCTGAGAATATATTATGATGTCATCCAAGTACACATCCAAGAATTGACCTATGTGGGCAGTGAAAATATAATTCATTAATGCTTGATAAGTGGCTGGGGCATTACAGCCCCCTTGTTGTATGACATTACTAATCATATTACCATCTGGAGTCATTACAGCAGTTCAATCTATGTGTTCTGGAACTATGCGAATCTGCTTGTAAGCGTCTTTTCCATCTAGTATGGATCTGTATTTACCTTTCGCCACCCTTCTCAAGATGCTGTCAATGTCAGGTAGTGGTGAAGATTGCTTCATGGTGTTGGCATTTTGGGCTCGAAAGTCAAACACTGTACAAAGGCGAGGTGGTTCTCCAGGTCTTGATGGCTTTGGTATGAGCATCATGGGGACAGTGTTGCCAAGGCTTGTGATTTTCCATTGCCCATTTTGAATGTATGCATTGCGCTTCTCTATCCATTGATTCCGCATTGCCTCTGGGCATCGGGATGGCTGCCATGGGTAGATCTTATTTGGGTCAATCAAATCAATAGTGTGATAAATGACCCTTAGCGGAGGTAAAGGTGTGTCACTCGCCAATTTGCAAATTGGGGTTGCATACTGACGCAGTTCCTCTCAAACAGTATCTAAGTCCTGTTCATATAATTTCATAGCCCTGAATGCCAAATGTGTGATGCCTGACCCTTCCATAGGCACCGATTGGCTTGAACCCACAATCACGCATGGGGGGTTGATCCCGAAGGTTATGAGGTGCTGGAACAGAAGGGGTGTTCCAAGGATAAGGTCATATCTTGACAGGTTGATGACATCAAAATAGCATTGTTCCGATATGTTTTGGTACTGGAATTTGACGGTGGCACCAAAGTTGATGCGAGAACAAGAACCTTGAACCGCTAGCTGGACTGGTACGGGCAAGGTAAGTTCTGTCTTGTCTATTCCTAGCTGTTGTGTTAGCGTACTGGATATGAAGTCTCCAAGCAATCCAGAGTCCATGAGGGCACGAGTGGGGTGACCATTGATTTGGAACACAATGACAAGTGGTTTTGGGATCTTTTGGAGGGATCTTGTGCAAACGCGGTGTTGTGTTGTATTGAAGGATAGGTGCCTGCTTTAATTTGCTGGCCATTCAATTCTAATACATGGAGTTGTCCATTTTTGACTTCCAGTTGTAAACTTTCTACTGATGATGGCCAGGTTCTTATCTGGTCTTGGTTCTCAATCTGGTTAGTTAAATCCTGCGTTGCGGGTCCTTCAAATAGACTGGTCACATTATATTGTGGATCATAAGGTAGCGTGAATGCTTCCTCCTCCAGTTTAAAGAAGGCTTTTATAATTCTTTTTTTATACCAGCTGACTATGTCAAAGCATTTATTATTCACTTGTTGATCACTGAGCTCTGTTCAAAATCCCAGGTGTCGGTCATACACAAGGTAAGTTGTGCTGTCTTTTATGACTTCAAACCTGTGATACTTATAGGTTCTGTCCTTTTCATCATAAGGATATGGTGCCCCGTTTTCTAGGGCACACTTAGCATTCCACGCCTCTACTTTGGCTATCAAGCACGTCTGGAAGAAAGACCGGTTTGTGTATGGTGCCCCCATCTGTTTGCAGCGGATCCAGGTGTATCAATCCCCAAGGGTACATTGTAATTTCACAACCACGGACCGGTTAATGATTTCTACCTCATCAAAAACCCTATCGTGTACAATGATTTCCCTCTTGCTGGCAGTGTGTGCCACAAATCGTCTTCCTTGGTACTGTAACACATTGGCTGGGTCCCCAGGGTATGGTTGCATACTTTCAAGCATTTCCTCAACCTTATGACATGCAGGGTCTCCCAGCTGTGGGCGCTTAGAGTCTATGTCTAATAATGCAAGTTTTTCTTCTGCCGAGTCAACGGGCATCCCATATATTTGATTGAATTCCCTTGGTGGAGATAGCATGGTTCGATTGCCATAGTCACTCAGCGGTCCTGTTTCTCCTAGTGTTTCATCTTGGTCCTCATCAGAGAATTCATCCCGCTCGGAGTCTGACTGGTCCGTATTCTCAACTTCAGAGTCGGATACTGATTGGAGATTGGGTATAGTATCTCCATCACTGTCATATTCTTGATTGTTGAAGTTGTCACTGTCATGGCCATTGATTGTGCTGAATTGTATCATTCCAATTGACAGCTCTGTGGTCTCACCTAGGCTGTCTACGTGCTGCTGTTCCATGCAATCCAGGTCTATCTTGATTCCAAAGGCACTGATCCCGGGGGGCTTGCCATTATTGGATTTAACTTTCCCCTTAATTGGACAATTGTGAGCGAAATGACCTTCTTGGCCACACCAGAGGCATTTATTTGCTGCGCAATATTCCTCCTTTTTGTCTTTGCTCAAAATAGTTTTCTGATCATTATTCTTTCTAGGGACACTGGCCCCATTGTATTTATGGTTCTGTTGACCTGTTCCGCCACTGTTATTGGGAGAATTTCCCAACACGTTGTTATTCTTACGTCCAAAATTGGATTGGGGGTTTTTTGCACGATTTGTTGCATTGATGGTTTTTCCAGATTTGGTAGGGTCATGCTGCGCTGTTGGGGGTGCATGAGCATTGTAATGTTGGTGGTGAGTTCCATTGCAATTATGATTTGGTGTGTCTTTAAGATCCACGTTGTCAGCCAATTCCTGATACTTGGCTTCACGGACTATTTCCTTCCAGGATGTATACTCTGGATTCATGTGGGCGCGCAGTAGTGCCTTATGAATTGACGGCCTAAACCTGTTGAAGAGCTTGACTATGTGGGCCCGGGCACTGCCAGCACCCACTATTGTGAATAGCTTGTCTAGATCTGCCACATATTCATGAACCGATTTCGGGCCTTGGTAGTAGTTGTTCAGTTTCTCTCGTTGCTGGTTCCTGAAGTCAATGGGGAAGCAATAATTGAATAATTTGACGAAGAACTTCTTCAATGACCACTGTTCTGGGTCCAAAGACACGCATCGTGTGTAAAAGGTGTAAGCCTTCCTGGTTAGGAACTCAGAAAGCACCATGATCTGACGTCTTTTCTCAACATATCCATATTTTACATATGCAGTACCATGAGTCAGAAATTTATGGAATGCACATATATCCACCTTTCCATCATATTTCTCAGGCGGTGTTGGCTTGATTATGGTGCATCAAAATTGCTTATGTTTAGATTGGCAAGATCTTTGTCGACCTCGGTGGCGGGATGATGACACAGAGCCCAAGCTGGGGGAGCTGGACTCACTGTCCTCACTATCATACCCAGAATTCAAGTTCCAGTCTGAATCGTCATCTGAGGACGAGCTGGGTTCCTTGGGGTCTGAGTCTGCGTTGTGTCGCTGGCGCTTACCAAGGCGGTCAAACACCCATCCCAGAGCGCTTTTAGAAGTAACTTGCGTTATGAGTTTGGTGGCCACATCTCTATCTTTAACCTTCCCGCTGGTTGCCGGCTTATACTTCTGCTTGTTCCTTGAGCCTTCAGCTACCTTCTGTATTAGGGCGGCTAACTCATCGGAGATGGGCTCTGACCCTGCACAATCCTTACGTTTTTTGCAAGCCATTTTTTCCTTCTTGTGGAGCTGGTCTAATTCGCAGGTTAGCTTCCTTTTATTACGAAGGTAGTCCAACACATCTTCTTGAGATACTTTGTACTGATCCGTCTCCTCAGCCATATCCCCCTCCAGAGCTGTTTTGCCGTCTTCAGGCCCTTCTTGGTCAACAATTTGGGCATTCAGCTCTAGTTCACGGGTTTGTGGCTGTAGTTCGCGGTCGTGTATCTTGTTGAATTCCTCCAGTAGGTCATGTTGGAGTTGTGGATTCACTTCTGTTTCATCCAATTCTATCTCTCCCCTGCGGGGGTCGGCCCCTTTACCCTTTCCCTGGGTTCTGTCAGGGCCATCATATTCCGATATGTGGTTAGGGAGAATTTTTTCCATTCTCTTATCGATCCGTTCGTGTTTGGCATCAGTCAGATGGCTTCGAGCTTCGGCGAACGTTTCCCTGAGGTCATCTTCGACAAAATGACAATGGGGTTTTATATCTCGTGCAATAGGCTCACTGCTATCGTAATTACTCCTAGTAGGTGCCCTATTGGCTTCGTCTGAGTCAGACACGGAGCTAGTAAAGCTAGACTCCCCGTTACTAACATTGTCCCCCTCAGCGTCAACCTCTCCACTAGCCAATGGCTCAGCGGCATCCACCTTAGACTCGGTAGGCATCACGGTGTTTTCAACACTTGTAAAATTACCAATGGGAGGTTCCGGATCCGTCCCATTGGTTACAGGGTTCTTTGCCAGCGTTCCGAAGCGAGGCAAAGGTCCCGTGTTACAGATAGCAGTGGGGCTGAGTCGTCGAACTGACTTCAGGTTCCCGGCTTGCTGGTTCCGTAGGGAGTATCTTGTAGACATGGTCAGTTAATGGTTTTAGAGTTTGGTGACTCACGGTGATGGAAGCCCGCAGTTGATCAGACTGAGAGTGGCCAAGGCGCGCGAGTCAGAGAGATAAGCTAGTAGGACTTGGTTAAGTTCAAAATATGTGGTAACAGCGTGCGTGACGGTGTTGTCACACTTAGAGTAAGAGTCTTCACGCAGTCTAGAGAACTGTTGTAAGCCCTAAGATTGGGAAGAACTGTCGTACGGGTACAAAGTAAATAGTCTTTTATACTACCGGTAATCGAGTACCCGGACGGCGAGAACAGGTTGGGTTTTTAGGAGATGTAACAAATCACGAGCAATCAACCTGTACGAAAAAGGAAATCCAGGTCACTGTCGTTACAGTCACATGGTTGCGAAGAAGTTGCTGGGTCAATAGCGTTCACTAGTCTTCCATCTTTGTGTCTCTAGTATAACATGATGTGATGACATCTGCTACATAGGCATTGAATCACGACCAGGCAGTCAATGAGGCTGATGAACTAGCTTTGGTTCCTTCTAGCAGCTTGGTACGAAACCAGATTTATTGCACATTGTCTTGCAAATTGACTCTGGGTTGATAGGCTTCTCAGAAGCGCACCAACAGCATGGCTAACGACTCTGCTGATCTCGAAGACATTGAAGGCTCTGCTAGGGTAATTATTATCTGCCATTATTATGTTCAATTGTATTTTTGCTCCATTAGAGCTACCAAATTCGCACCAAGTTGCGGATCATTGCTGATCCCAGGCTCGCTAGAGAGAATAGTGAAGTTAGTTTGTTTTCAGATGATCGTTTCCAAAGCTTATATCATTTCATTTTTCTAGCTTTTGAATCAGCTTCAGGAAGAGAGGACTAGAGTGAACCTACTAGCTGCACAGCTTCGTCAGGTGGGTTGATAGGTATATGCCTCCTACATTCTACTGACTTAATGATTTCTTGTAGGCTCAAAACGATCAAGTGAGAACTGCCTGGGTAACGCGAGGCATTGTCAACGGAATGGTTGAGCAATCAAATGCAGGACATAATTTGGTAAGTCTTCCAAGCATTCCAACTTCCAGATCAGTTCTCAGCTTTGACTCAGCGGGATGATGCACTTCAGCAACTTCAAGATGTTTCGCATGAACGAGATCGCCTCAAACGGGAATATGAACAACATTTGCAACAAGCGGTCGAAGAACAACAAACGTTTGAAGAACGTCGGCGGAAATTCCAGCAGGACCTCCGAGAGCAAGAACGACGTTTTCAAGAAAAACGTCAAATCATGCAGCAGGCTCTTGAGACCCAGAATCGTAATCATGCCCAAACCCTCCAAGCCGAAATTGATCGTTTGCAGGCTGAACATCAGCAACATATTGCCGAGTCTACTCAAGCCAGGGAAGGATTGGAGCACAGATTAGGAGAGATGGAGGCAGCCCAATCTCAGGTAGAGTCATACATCTATTCTTCTTGCATTTTCTAGATTTGAAATTGATGTTTGTTCAAAACAGGAGCTTCGAGAGTGAGCTGAATGAACGACTCAATCAAGAACGTCAGAATCTTTCGATGCAAAACACAACCGAAGTCCGACAGCGCTTAGAAGAACAAGATCGAAACCATCAGCAAGCTCTCCAGTCCGAAATTAGTCGCTTACAGGCTGAGCACCAGCAGCAGCTTGCTGAGGCTACTCAAGCTCGTGAAGACATAGAAAGCAGGATTCGTGAGCTGGAGCAAGTTCGAGCTCAGGTGAGTTTCTTCTTCTTCTCTTTCAAAAACTTTGACGTTTGTATAGGAGTCAAATTTGATTGAGCAAGCTCGCCTTTCTATCCAAGCAGCTACACGCTCAGAAGAAGCACACGAGACTCTTAGAAATGTTGTCTCGCATGACAGTGAGGTTATCACAAACCTTCAAGCTCAGCTTAATGCTCGCAATCACAGGTTGGATGTAAGTTTGAGTAATTTCAAGCCAGTAGCTCTGCTAATGATTTGAACAGCAACTCGAAGGTCAAATTGCCTCTCAAACTTCCCATCGTGTCACAACCGCTGCTCAAGATGATAGTCATTTGTCGAATACTGGGCCACATGCTCACCCTTCGGCAACAGCTCGTGAAAACCTTCCAGCAGACCCTCGACTGGCTAGAACGCAGGCATGTTAATTTCCCTCACAGTTGTACCTATCTCTCATTTCTTTTTAGGCCTTGAACATGAATGCAGCTGGGCCTTCTGGGAGACGAGTCTCATTTAATACAGCAAGTCCTGAAGAGACAGTTACTCCACCCCTTCGGATCCCTCGCCCATATTCTTCTTCAAACCCTCAAACCCCTCGTCTACGCCTTGCCACCCCTCAACCATCGACACCTAGGTTCAATTCACAGCCATCGCCTCTTCGACCTTCATCACTCGCTGAACAAGCACCAACGTCTTCACCACCACCGATGTTCTCCATGCACCCTTTAACTCCACGCCACAGTTTTGTTGGAACGTCCGATGCTTCCAGCCGTGCTGCTAGTCAGACCCCACCTAGAGAAATACCAAATCGACTTTCTTCCGTTTTGACCAACCTTGCTGGCTCTGTCAACTTGCTACGTGAGGAGATGGCTGAGACACGTAGCACGTTTGCAACAATGAACAATCCACCAAATACCAGCACTGGATTCCGGGTAACCTCAGGATTGTCTCGTCGTTCTCCTTACAAGGCACTTTCTACCCCACGTCACAAAGATCAAGGCCGTACTGATATGATGGTGAGTATCAAGCCACCATGATTTGACTTCTGCTTATACTTCTCTTAGAAAATCATCCGTGAGGCAATCAGGATCAAATTAGCCATTAAACATGACAAGGACATCAAGACTGCAACTCAGAATCGCCAGCACATGGCATCACCCGAAGAGGTCGACTCTTTTGATCGTGGCGAAATTCCTGCTCCTACATTGATTCCTTTCCGACCTTACTGGGATGACATCAACTGTCTCTGGAATGAATCCTTAGCCAATCAAGTTTTAGATGAACTCTTCATGGCTGGGCATGATTTCAATGGCGAGACAAGAAAGGACTTGAAGGACTACTTCTTCCAGCGACTATCGACCCTCAGAAAAGAACTCAAACGTCAA
>JAGGAQ010000045.1:0-75172 GCA_017657225.1 Termitomyces sp. T69sscA
GGAATAGGGATAAAATTGTAAGTATTACTAATCTAATCAAAATAAGGAAACAGGAGGCGTAGAATCCTCCTTCAACAAGTTTGCATGTTCCTAACCGTTCATGTAGAATCGGTGGCCCCAAAACAATTGAAGGGGGCTTCGCTTGCCAACCCGAACAAAAAGGCGAGAAAGTATCAAGCAATTGAATTCGAAAGCGATGAAGAATAGATTGGAACTATCATACGTATAACCATTTTGTAAACCGCAGTACATCTTACGGACGTAATTCTTGCTTGACTTTGAATCTATTCACTTGGGTGCAATTGAGTGGCTCGGTCACTGGCCGCGCTCTCTCCTCTGTTGACCTATGCATGATCACCATTGCAAAGATTGTATTTATTATCCAGGCACAAATGATGCATCCCTGGAATTCATTATGTCAGGCGGAGAAGGCCGACTATTCGGCGACACGATATTTACAAACGCGCAGTAATCACGACCATCCCATTCACGTTCCTTCATGATTCCCACTACTATGCCTCCTCCAGGAATACCGTCTCAATCCCCTGCTGGGCAGGTGAACGCCCCGGTCGGCGTTGAAGGAATGTTCCAACAGATCTTACAGGCTGTTCAGAAGTCGGTAGGTACCAAGCCACGTCTCATTAACGTGACTCTCAGTCCGCGTTTTAGCACAATGACATTGCTGACCTTCGGCAAGAATGCGCAGAGCTTCGGCTCGCCAATGCCAGCCTTGAACGCCAAGTGCGAGAAGGACTGCAGGTGAATTGCGTAGACATGTATCAAGTACAGTCATGATGCTGATGTTGTCCGCCCAGCACAACCTACACCTGTCCCGAAACGCAAGTCCCGGCTTTACGACCCCAGCTCCTCCTAGCCCACAGCTACGAGCAGTCAAACTATCACCTTTCCTGTCCCACAGCATGCCTTTGCTCTCTGCTGGTCCTGCCGAACCATCTTTTCGCCCCTCCCCGCTCGGTGATAATGCTCTTACTGCATTCCCCTTTGGATCCCGTGATATACCAGGTTTCTATGTAGTTATTCCTGCTGGCGGCGCAGGAACTCGTCTATGGCCACTCTCTCGAGAGGGCCACCCTAAGTTTCTCCTCGATCTTACACTTAAAGGTCGCTCCCTCATTCAGGCGACATGGGATCGACTACTTCCGCTTTCATCTGCTGCGAGGACCACGGTGGTCGCTGGTCCGGGACACATCAAAGCTATTCATGAACAATTACCAGATCTACTCCATCACAATCTCCTATGTGAACCTGGTCCAAAGGATTCAATGGCTGCCATTGGCCTTGCAGCGGCAGTCCTTGCAAAGAGAGATCCTGACGCTGTTATCGGTTCGTTTGCTGCCGATCATATGATTTCTGGAGACGACGCATTCCTCTCTGCGGTTGCTGAGGCAGTTGAGGTTGCCAAAAAGGATTATCTCGTCACCATTGGGATTGCACCTTCCCATCCCTCTACTGGGTTCGGTTATATCCGTCTAGGAGAAAAACTCGAATTCAAGGAAGCTCCAAACGCTAGATTGGTCTCTAGTTTCAAGGAGAAGCCAGACGCTCGAACGGCTGCGTCGTATATTGCAACAGGTAGATATCGTTGGAACGCAGGAATGTTTGTCACAAAGGCAGTTTTCCTGCTGGATCTTCTGAAAGAATACAAGCCCGACCTTCACGACGGCCTCGTGAAGATTGCTGCTGTCTGGGATGATGAAACAGCGCGACAGGTGGTCTTGAATGACATTTGGGATTCCCTTGAGAAGATTCCCATTGATAACGCCGTTGCTGAACCGGCAGCAGCCGAAGGTCGTGTAGCTGTTGTACCTGCCACTTTTGGTAAGTCGCAACAGATCGTGAGGTTCATCTTATTCATAATTTGGAAATATAGGTTGGGATGATGTCGGAGACTTCTCATCCCTAGCAGATTTATTACCTGCAGAGGCTAATCAACCTCGTATCCTTGGTGATAGCAATCTTGGTCGGTTGAGTAACTTGCGATCCTGTTCATAATCTAACATGTCTACCTCTAGTTGTCACCGAACAAGTCGCTGGAGGAATCGTTGTGCCAGGATCTGGCCGTCTTATTACATGCCTCGGTGTTGATGATCTGGTCATTGTTGATATGCCAGATACGTTGCTCGTTACGACTCGAGCTCGTTCTCAGGAAGTCAAACGCCTTGTTAAGAAAACTCGTGAATCGGGCTGGAAGCAACTTCTTTGATAGGTTCACAACCTCCCTTCCCATACATACCCTCACTCTATAACATTACAAAGCCGGACATTAATTTAAAGACTTCTACAATGTACGAATTCGATGCATCATGATCTAGGACATTATTATGTAGGACTGTTAAAACGCCCAACGTTTGGACACTCCAGGTTTACCTCAGGGTTGGTCGTGCATCGGTGGGCCGTTGCGTGCTGCATGCATAAACTGTCACGCCCGATTTCAAAATGCCAAGTCTCAAATATAAAAGGCCGTGGCAGTAAAAATGCTCCTTGTTGGAATATCAATGCTGGACCAGTTTAGCTTCAGTGAAAGGTAGCTACCTTGATCCATGGATCTTCCACCATATTTATGTGTTTGAAAGGTCCATAGTCCCCTTACTCGGGCAAACCATCTTCTATGTATTAGTAGAAGGCAAGATATTACCAGCGTGACAACTCATGAAGAAGCTCTGAGAATTCTTGAAACAGCACTACACTATTACCAACGTATTACCTACCCCAGTGATACTTGGAGTAGACTAGCATAGGTATTATTTAACCAGTTGTACAACTTATCAATATCGGTCGAAGGTGCTGTCTTTGTCTTTGTCATTCTAGGTTGTACTTCTACGTTATACTCAAATAGGATTGTCTTGGCATCTGAACGGCGAAAGCCATTCCATTCAAGCAACGAAGACATGTCATGTCGATACGTCCTCTCATCCCGAAAGGTGCTTGAAACCAAGTGTATCGCCTCTAAGTATTGTTGTCCAATCTGATTATGGCAGGTCCCATCGGCTCCCCCGTCCAGGTTACCCACCCTAACTATGGTAGTACCCTGGATGATGAACAACACGAAGGGGCTCTTCGACTAGACGCCGAGCACGATCCACTGCCCCATGACAAGCTTCATCGCGGTCTGTCTGCTCGGCAGGTCCAGATGATAGCTATTGCAGGTACAATTGGTACTGGCTTATTTCTTGGTACCGGCAACTCTCTCGCAAAGGGCGGTCCAGCCAGTATCCTCATTTGCTACTGTCTCGTGGGCGTCGTGGTGTATGTGACTCTCCTGTTACTAGGGGAAATGGCGACCCAATACCCTGTAGCCGGGTCGTTCAATGCTTACGCGACGCGATTTTTTTCACCGTCTTATGGATTTGCCTTATCGTGGAACTATTGGTTCAACGATGCTGTTTCTGTCGCTTCCGACCTCACGGCCGCGCAGATTCTTCTTGAATACTGGACATCCTGGCATCCTTGGGTTATCAGTCTCGTTTTTTGGGCGTTCTTGGTCGCCATCAACGCGACTCATGTCAGAGCATACGGAGAACTAGGTCCGTCAGACCTTACTGTGTATCTCTTCCTCTCCTCACTTGGGAATCCCACCAGAGTATTGGTTATCATCTCTGAAAGTCGTCACTATCGTTATATTCATAATACTTGGGATTCTTGTCAATGTAGGGGTGAACTCTCAACATAAATACATAGGAGGGAGTAATTGGATGATACCTGGTGCCCCCTTCGTGGGAGGCTTTGGAGGGTTTGCTAGTGTTTTTGTGACTGCCAGCTTTGCTTGTAGGTTTTGTTTATCCGCTTGGCGTCACCTGAGTGACGACTTTTGTAGATGGTGGAACGGAAAGCCTTGGGATCACGGCGGGCGAGACTCAGAACCCCTCGCGTAATATGCCAAGAGTCGTAAAGTTTGTGTTCTGGCGGTGAGCGGTGCGCAACAAGTAGTGCACAGATGGTTGACCTTTTCTCCCAAGTATCATGATCTTTTATGTTTTAACGATTCTCTTCATTGGACTGAACAGTAAGTATAAGCCAGTCTTTTTTCAGGACATGTAGCAGGAACTCATGCCCGATTCTTCAAGTTCCATGGAACTACCCCAATCTGTCAAACAAGTCAACTACTACTTCGCCCTTCACGATCATTTTTCGAGAAGCTGGGTCAAGTATGATCTATATTTCTCGTTTATCCCCGAGCAGTGATAATATGTATGTTTCCAGCTGTTGCTGCATCGTTCATGAACACGGTCATTATGACGTCTGTCTTGTCTGCCGGGAATCATGCCCTGTTCGCCGGGACTCGAGTTTTGTATGGTACGTGCCTCGCCTCAGCCAAATGTATACTGATCGACCCCTCGGGGTAGGTCTTGCGATCACACGACAAGCTCCGAGGATCTTTTCACGCACGACTCGAGAAGGAATACCCATTTACTCCTTATTGTTGACAAGTAGCATAAGTATCCTTTGCTTTGGGAGCAGCTTTATCGGACGTGGACAGCTGTGGGCTTGGCTTCAGAATATCGTCGGAGTCTCGAACCAGGTCTGTTGCATGCAAGCTGGTGTTCGTTGTGCTGGCTGAGGACTTTTCAGATTGCTTGGGTCTCTATTGGCTTAGCAAGCTGGAGATTTAGAACAGCATGGGTTAGGCAAGGGCGTTCTTTGAATGAACTGAAATTTCATGCCCGATGGACATGGCCGTGGGGTCCCGCGTTTGTCGTGAGTATCAACGTCTGCTTTGGACATCCTCTTAACAATGGCTGGTACAGATCGTTTCTGTTGCTTTTATGATCATTGGTGAGTATCCTTCCTATCAAAGTTGGTTGAGCACTGAAGTTAATTTCTGTAGTCCAAGGATGGTCGTCTATCATCCCGAAGTTTCAGGCTGTTGACTTTGTGTCGTTTTACATCGAAATACCTGTAATGCTAGTGATGTATACTGCTTGGTCGATTTTCACAGGATCTCGCTCGAACTCTCCAGAGAATACTAGCCAAGCCGCAATCACAGGGAGACGTATCTGGCATCACGATTTTGTAGACGTGAACACTGTCGATCTCACTCAGGACGAGTACGTCGAGGTGGAAGGTGACAAGAAGGAAGACGAGCAGAGGATGTCCCGAATCAAGGGGAAAGCGGGATTTATATGGAGGCTCTACTACTGGATTGTATAGTAGTTCACAATGTCTGAACATGATTACAGAAAAATGAGTCGGAGAATGTAGCTGACAATGTGGACACTGGGAATACAATCATGTTGAAAAGACAATAACTCTCCTCCTCATTCCATGGACGACCGCCGGAATAGTGATCCAAACTTGGATGCAACCTCGTTTACTGCACCGCCGTCGCGCAGGGCTTCAGGTTCTTTACGAAGCTCTTCTAGCGGGGGCTATCAGCTTGGTCGTCGAAGAAGTAGTGGGCGCCCTTCTTCCGATGAGGATGTTATCAGGGCACTCAAAGAGCAGCTCTTTATGGCTAACAGTAGGCTCAAAGGATACGAACTCCATGCTGCCGATGCTGAAGAACAGATTTCGGCCTTGACGAGCCATCTCAAGCTTATCAACGATCGTCGTGTGACTGCTGTCCAAGACGCTGCCAAGGCAAATGAAGAGCTGAGGTGCGTCTTTGGTTCTTCTACTTTAAGTATCAGGCGCCTTATTCTACTATAGGTTGTACAGAACAAGTCTAGAAAGCGCCAATCAAGAGATTCAGCGCGCTCAAGAAATCATCGACAGAGTAGAAAAGGAGAGATACGATGCGGAGAAGGCTGCTGCGGAAGCGAAGACTATGGCTCGTAGATTTCAGCGAGAGCTTTTGGTGATGAAGGCCATGGAGGAGGGCAGGAAGTTGGGCGTACAGGAGGGATTTGAGCAAGCCAGAGCATTGGCGTTTCAAGAGACAGACATGGACGAAGCCATGGACGAACAAGGCTATGCGAACGAATATCTGGACTACGCTGAACCCGACTTGCGGCCACGCTCCCTTGTTGTGCCCAACGAAGAGATTGTCGTCCATTCACCCGCACCTCCATCTGTCGTCCATCCTCCCGAACCCGAGCCCGAGCCCCCGATCATAGAGCGCGCACCCCCCGAGCCGATCCCCGTGCCTCCGCCACAACCAATCCAGCCAATACCCACATCCCGCCCCTTCCGCAGCCCCTCCCCGTCCGTAACATACCCCCCAGTATGCATACCACCAGACGGCTACATACCCACCATCGGCTCAGACAACATCATCCGCATGCCTCCCCCGCACGAGCTCGCAAAGCCGCCACCGACGCCCGAGCAGCCCCCGTCCCCACAGCTCCCCGACGTTCTGCCGCAGGAAGCGCCCCGGCCCAGTGCCCAGTCACACAGGCGCCGCCAGAGCGGCTCGTCCCTCGCCTCGGCGTTGACGCCTGGTGGCGCATTGGGGAGGCCCGTGGCTCTGAGCGCTATACCAGAAGCTCGCAGCCCTTACGCCGCCACTCCGGCGCAGAGCGCAGACGGCCAAACCCTGAGGCATCAGCCGTCACAGGTACGCACGCCTTCTCTGTTCTGTTCCTATTCTTACGCCTTGTTTTTGACACCAGGCCAGCTCTCGCCGTCTCAGTGTGAATCCAGAGCCAGCGGGTGGAGCAAGCCCACAGCTGGCTCCTAGTGCCAGTCGACGACAATCAGTCAGCTCTAACGTGTCAGGAGCTCCTCGTCCTTCAAGTACAAACCAGGAGGATCGTCGCAAGAGCACGGGTCCGTCAAGTGCTCTCGGCATCAATGTCGTTCCTCCCGTGAGTCCTTGATTGAGAAACCCCAAGCCTCAGGGACATCCTTACGAGCCCAACCAGTCACGCGCCGGCGCGTCACGAAGCCAACCCTCGAACAATCGTCCGTCGGGTGGAGAGGGTATAACAAATGTTTCTAGACCTTCCTCGGTGGTGTCCCAGCTGTTTGGAGATCGCGTTATTGGCCAACCAGGTCCCTCGACTTTTGACGCAGCCCAAAATTCTAATGGGGCAGCAATGCCTGGTGCATATCAAGACCAGACGGACCAGACGTCAACGAGAGAGCTTCCGCGTGCTAGCTCTTCCAGTCGACAACGTCTGGTTGACGGTGATGCGACGTCCGTCAGGTCTCGCGACACGCTGACCACACCTCAGGCGCGAAGGCGCAGCAATCAGCCCCGAACAAGCCTTAATTCTTTGACGATCCCTCCTTATGAGGATCACGGAACTGGATGGGAGGATGCTGTTCGTCTTGCGGGCTCTCATGTACCTGTTCCCCACGACAATCGGACAACTCGGCCAATATCCCAAGTCACTGACCGTAGCAATCAATAGATAAACTGACAATGATAATTCTACATTTTTGAGGGAGCGGAAGATTTGTACATTGTGTCCGCTCTATCGTATCTCCTCTAGATTCTGCAGTGGTGTTCCGGATGGGTGATCAAACGTTTTGTTACATATTCTTTTCGACAAAAATCAGAAAAAGGCATAGTATTCGTTGATGAAATCGATCAGAACTTACAGTTACTGCAAGTTCAAGACAATATCATACTTAATCCCGACGCCGTCGATTAGAATCTCGCGACCGCTCCCTTCGACGCTCCTTGTCCTTGTCGTCTCGTGGTCTATCACGATCACGTTCGCTGCGGCTGTATTCACGGTCGCGGTCCCTCTCACGGTCGTCTCGCCTGTAATCACGGTCGCGTCCCTTCTCTCGATCGTCTCGTTTGTAATCGCGGTCCCTCTCACGACCGTCGCGCTTGTAGTCACGTTCTCGCCTGTCCCTGTCAGACACCTTATCATCGCGGTCACTAGCACGTTCTCGCGACCGCGAACTTCTGCGCGAGGCTGCTAGCGATCCTCCGCCGCGTGACTGAGGTGAATGCGATCTCCCCCTCCTCCGTTCGAGCTCCTGAGGGGCCGACGACGGACGGTCCTCCCTTTCCTTCTTGACGAGGGGCACATATCTCTTCTCCGGACGAGTAGCTCTTTTCTTCTTACTTCCATCGTCGTATACTTCCTGCTCTTTGGCGCCAATACCGAGCAGCGCAGGCCTTGCTTCCGGCAAATACGGCTCCACCATGCCCTTGCCGGGTTTCCTCGTCGCTGCGGTGCCCTCCTTCCAGCCCATGCCTCGTAGCAGAGCAGCACCAAACTGCGACACGGGGACACGTGCATAATCGTCCAGCGTCGCAGATTCGGGAAGCTCCTCCACGTCCTGCTTGTACGCCTCTGCTTCAGACACGGGGGTGGGTATGATGTCGATGGTGGGTCCTTCGTGGGCGGAGCCATCTACCCCGGCGAGGATCGCACGCAGGGCCGCCTTGTCCTCGTCGTCCACCTCCATCTTGACATCCTCTTGCGCGAGAGCCGGTATTTCCTCTTCCTGTTTAACCGGACTGGGCTCCTGCTTGAGCTGCAGCCCTGAAAGAACAGGCCCAGAGTTGATCGTGTCTTTGGTGCCGAGACCACCGACGGAGCCGTCCTCGCCTGCCTCTGCTTTCGCCGACGGGGGGACATACTGTGCGATAGTCTTGCGCTTCCTCGCTAGATCGCGCCAATCGCGGTTCTTGAGGGCGGGTATGACGAGGGGCCCGGTCTTCTCTGGCTTTCCCTTCTGGACACTGGTGCGGCAAAAGGCCTTTGTGAGCTGAATCGACTGAGGCACGGGAGGACGGAGTCTACACACCGCCGGACACCGAAGCGGTCAAAGCCAGTGACGAGCTCGTCCTTGACGTCGTCGTCGTCGTCGCTGGAGTCGGGGTCGTGGGGGGCAAAGGGGGCGGGGGAGGAGGGGGCGCTGCGGGGGCGGGAGTCGGGGCGGATGTGGCGCGGGATGGCAGGCAGCTTGTACTGTGGCGCATCGGAGTCTGGGCCGGACGACGGGGCCCTCGAGACCGGAGTCGGGCGGCGGATGGTGAAGGACACCTTTTCGGCCATCGTGGTTCAGCACAAACACCCCGCCTCACGTGATCATTCGCTACTGTACAAACAACTACCGCAGTTCCCAGCTCACTCCACACCCGCACCCGCTGCCCTTTGCCCGCGGATTGTCCTCCACCCTGAAGCTGCTGCCAATCAGCTCCGTCGCATAGTCCAGCGTCGAGCCGTTCAGCAGCGACAGCGACACTGCGTCCACCACCACGTTGGACGGCTGCAGCGTCGGGTGTGTAAAGTGGCTGTCGCAGAATGAGAAATTTGTTAGTCATCAGCAGCACGTCCTTACTAGTCGTCCGGCGCGTGTCCTGTAGCGAGCTCCATTTTGTATTGGTACCCGTGACAGCCTCCAGACTCGACAGCAATGCGCAGAGCAACATCTGAGTTGCCTTGTTGCGCTGCTATTGTCCGCAATCGCTTCAGACATGATTAATAATGAAGTACACTCGATGCAGTGCGTTTACCTCGGCAGCACGGTCTGTTATCACCAGCTTGACTTCTTCAAGCGGTGGCAGGTCTACGTCAATCTCCTCCTGTTCGAGGTATTCTGGCGACGGCGAGGAAAGCAGCAGCGTGGGTTTGCCCTGTACTTGCGAGGCCAGGGTCGCTCTGCGGAGATGTGTGACCGAGAAGTTTCGTGAACCTCGGACATGGGGGATTGTCGGTGAATTTCGGCGTAGACATAGACTAGCGCGTCGTCCCAGTGTGAAGGAGGCAAAACGAGCAGCTAGGGTCATGGTAGTGGGAATGTCGTCAGCTGCTCGGCACGGCGGCAGTGCCTCGATCTTTAAAAAATACAAACAAGAGTGATAAATACCGTAACATTCGGAGTCAAAACTCGAAAGCAAGTACATACTCGGTAACTCAGGATGCAGATGTATATAAGGTAGGTATATAATAAGCAAAGTTGTATAGTCCGGGAAAGAAAACGACGACAGGCATAGTCCTAACAAACCACACAACACCCCCATCGACCTTGACTTTCTGACTCCTGTGACGTCTTGCCACTGCTTCTTCGCCTATGATGCTTCACTTCTGAATGCTGATTGGTGCCGTTTGCAGGCACACCGTCTCTCATAAGCATGCTAGCCCGAGTCGCAGTCTCGAAAACGTCGTCAACACCTTCAATTTTTAGAGCAGAGCACTCTTTGTAAGCACGAGCACCTATGGCCTGGGCCACACGCTCGCCCTGTTCACGCGTCACCCAGGGGGTGTCGGGGGTGATGGTCGCTGGACGAAGGTCAGCCTTGCACCCAACGAGGATAACCGGTATGGAGGGGCCACATATAGAGCGAACTTCTTCAATCCACTACAGGATTAGTGATATCATAAGCGACACCGCAACGAGAAGAGTCTATGTGATTACCTTTGTGGTAACGTTTTCAAGCGAATCAGGGGTATCTAGAGCGAAAGCGATTAGGATTACGTGGGATTTGGAGTAGGACATTGGTCGTAGGCGCTAGAAGCGGGGCACCTTATCAGCATGATCAGCTCTGGACGCAGCGCATGATGCCAGACCTCGTATTCTTCTTGTCCACTTTGATACGAACGCAAATTCAGAGAGGCAGCGGGAAGGAGACGTAAGCAACGCACGCAGTGTCCCAGAGAGCGAGCTGGACGGGTTTTTCGTCGAGTCTGATCTCAGCAACGTAATTGTCGAAAACCGCTTCAGACAAGGTTAATAGCTTGGACCTGTAAAGCATGAGGCTGGCACGCACTCGGTTGCTGCATCTGAGGCTTGAGAACGGCATTGTGAGCAGAGGATGAAGCGACCTACGTATTCCTTGGGAAACTCTCCCAGGGCAAAAGAGCACAAAAGCGATGTCTTCCCGCATGCACCTGTAATTAGGACACGTTGAGCGGGATGGGCGGAGGACGAGATCTGCTACGTGCCATCGCCTACGATGACGAGTTTTCTCCGTATCTGATGAGCAGGTCAGACGGGGAGCGGGAGAGCGACGGAGACCTACTGGGTTCATGGGCGTGCTCAGAATAGGAGGCTGGAGGGAAGACGGAGTAACTTGAAATTATAGTACACGTGAAGCAACGTCACAGCCTCTGTACAACAAACAAACAGTGACATCACTTCTCTCCTGCTAAAAACTTGTTCCACTCCTCGCTGTCCATCACATAGCTCTCCGCGTCCCCGGGGAACGAGCCTTCCCTCACCCCCGCCGTGTATCCCTCCACTCCACCCTCCCGTTCCCGCGCCACGTCTCCAAATCTCCGCACAAATTTCGCCTTGTGCCCGGGCCAGGTGCCCATCACATCGTCCCACACCAGAACCTTGTGCTATCAGCTCAAATTGAACTCTAACATCGGTCGAAGCATACCTGTCCACTCGTGCCGGGCCCAGCGCCGATTCCTATCGTGGGGATTTTTAGCCGTTCTGTGATGTACGATCCTAGCTCCTTGGGGACAGCCTCAATCACAATCGAGAATGCACCGGCTTCCTCCAGAGCCAGCGCGTCATTGAGCACACGCCGCGCGCCTTCGGCACTCCGCCCCTGCACGCGGTAACCAGACATGGCGATGTGCCGCTGGGGCATCAGCCCCACATGCGCCATGACCGGGATCCCGATTCTCGTCAGTTGCCGGACGACAGGCAATATCTCGCTTCCTCCTTCGAGCTTCAATGCGTCAACTCGGCCCTCCTGGATCAGACGTATTGCATTTTCGGTAGCAGACGCCGGCGAAACATGATACGTGCCAAAGGGCATGTCGGCCACGAGTAGCGGGTGCGTTGTGCCCCGAGATACGGCGCGTGCGTGGTGGATCATTTCTTGCAATGTCAGATCGGTAGTGGAGCTATGTCCGAGACAGACTTGCGCTAGAGAATCCCCGACTAGCGTAATGTCCAGCTTGACGTTGGACGAACAGGCCAGACCGGTAGGGTAATCATATGCTGTTAGCATCGTAATAGGAATCTTGTCCCTTCGTTGTACTTGCAGGGACTGTATCGTAACCTTTTTGCGACCTGATTACCAATAGCATGACATTAGGCATTCATTGTGCATGAGCCCTGAACGTACCTGCCGGCATTTCTTGGTCGACGCGCGGTCGGACACTCATGCATCGACGTGCGAGGACTGGTATGGCATTCCCCTTGAGAGCGCAGCGGTAGGTAAGAACAGACATTTGTTGCAGGTGGGGAGAGTTGGCTAGGCAACGGTATTGAATGTGGGCCGCATCTTTTGCTAAATCGTTCGAGGGAGACTCAAAAAAAAGCGTTTGCCCGATCCGGGCGATGAATGGAGCAAATTTCGCAAAGCCGGGACTCCACTTCACGTGAAACTACATACCACTTTTGGGAATTCTCCGAATACGTAATGAGGTTAAAAAAGATCGTGGAGATTGCATATGACACGACTTTAGCTCAAAGTTCAATAGACAGGATTTTATGGGAGCAGTCCACAGACAAAGACATTCATGTGTGCATGGTTTCTAGAGATAACGACATCGAGTGCGGCTTATGGAGACGGAGGAACATGTGGGATGCTGGCGCTTTTCAAAAAAATCATTGTTCCTAATCGCTGTGACCGCCTGACGAGCATAGGCTCTTTGAAATGGTCCGGTGTAGTCCTCTTCTTTGCAGAAGAGAAGCAGGATGGACTCTCACTTTCATGGTACAACTCTAAAGGATTCTTGGTCGATTTCGCACGAAACACAGTCAGTCAAAGTAGTATTCATGGTAATCACTATAGACGTATTGTACATTACTGACTCAAGTAAGCTACGACTCGTAGTTTATAAGCGTCAACATGATAGAATCATGGCCTCATTGTTATTGAGGTTGATAACTTTAAGAATAAATTAATAAATTCTTAATCGAGACTTAACCTTAATGACACCTTGAAATCAACTATATGGAACCACCCAACCGACCAAAATCAGGAGTTGCTAGAAGGGCTGCGAAAAGGCCATTGCAGGATGTTACTGATCGTTATTATCCGACTCGGAGTCCTGAAAATCGTCCATCCCCAAATATAAATCCTCGGCGCAAACCAAATCCTCTTCGAACGGCTGCCGAACATGTAGTAGTGTCGACATCACTTCCACCGTCATCACCCCCATCTGCCTCGTCTAGACCCGTAGCCGCTCACGCTCGACATGTGTCGCCATTGATTCCGTCGCACAGTTTAGAGTATGACGGCAGACTTGACACAACCACAGCATCCGACGCAGACCCGTTCGGCTTCTTCGCACTCGAGAACAAATTGAAGATCTTCCGAAGTCGCCAACAACACGCCAAGCCTCGAAAGCAACCCACGCCTTCACCACAAATACAAGCGGTGCACACAAACTCTGTGAATCCTCTCACACAGCATCAAGGTATCAGGTCACCTAGTAGTCCCTTTAGCAAAGACGATTCCGAGCCGACGGATTCAGTGCCGAGCACTCCTCTCAATGCGGTGTCCAAGAAAGGCAAGGAAAGAGCCGTCGCTGAGGAAAGATCCACTCCTCGAGCTGAGTTGGCTGTGAATAATTCGGAGACTCCTGTTTTCAGTCAGAAGGCCAAACTGCGGCGGCGAAACGCGAAAGGTGTTCCTGATGTGCCATCTCGCGAATCTCCCCCCCGGAGGCAGGCTTACACGACGAAACTGAGAAAAAACGTGAGTCACAGGAGGACGCATGGGGAAGGTGGGCGTGCGAGTCCCGCGGAATCCCTGACGAAGACCACGCGACAGAAATCGCGTGTCAAGAGAATAGCCAATCCCGTGAGTGGTGTTGACACGGATGATGCAAAAGTATGTTTGTTCTGTGAATCTTAAAGTTAATCTCAACTTAAGGCATGGGGATAGGAACGACAGGCGCGATTGGATTACTTCAAGAGGCTGGAAGGTTACCAGTTGGAAAAAGAAAATGTCTACGTTATCTGAAGAAAGAGGGTTTGATATGTCCTTTTGTGCCAGGTGAATATCAGATACTCCTTGCGGAACTGAAAAGCTAAATGGACAAGTACCCTTCGCTTGACTCCCCTTTCGATAGCCATTGCCGTGAGATATGTTTTTGGGGCTGCCTTATAAGCTTTTTCCCTGGGAGAAATCAAGCACACGGCCCCCAACAACTTTTTTTTTTCACGAACTTGGCGCCATGTCTTTTGCCAAGCGTATAATCTATGTAACATAACAGACTCCTCCCGATTTGATTTCTGTAAAGACAGTCGATTGTAACATTGAGGGCACGCTCTTGATAAGTCTGGTACATGGTCTTACAAGTCGCCCATATAATTTTCATATAATCATATAATATTAATGATCGACCAGTTAATAGCTGGCAAGGAGCGAGTACGCGACGTCTATCCAAGAAATCAATTCAAGTAACCAATAAACGTTACCCTCAACATGCTGAGATACTACGAGGGGACGGTATGGACAACCTAGTACCACATTCCCTAGAAGACCGAAAGGAGGTCCCATGGACAGTTATCATGGAGCCTCCACTTGATCCTTCTGCTTGCGTCTACGCTTCTTCTTTGTCTTGTTGTTGTCCTCTCCGCCATCACCTTCATCTGCGTCGACCTTGCGCTTGATCGGTGGGGGAACTACATCAATGGACTGCTTTTCCTCCTCATCAAGCCCGGCAGCCTTCATCTTCATCCTCTCCTTCTTTCCTTTCCTCTTCTTGACAGGCCTATCCCCACTTTGAAGGCTGCTTCCCTCGAAACCGCTGCCCGTACGATCCACAATTTTGCTCTTCAGCTCCTTCAGCCTTTCGTTTCGCGTTGAATCCCATTTCATCGCTTGACGATAGGGTGCGAATTTTCTGATGCCCATATACTCATTCAGCTCCTGGTCCGTCGCCATTAGAATTTCCGCCGGTGTCAATGCAAAGTTATCCGATTGCACTGGAGTGTATTTGAACCGTGTCGGCAGACCACCCACCTACAACCGGTCTGGATGAATATCCAAGCTGACAGAAAAGATTCGTAACTTACTAGGTCATTGAAATCGAGACCATAAAGTTCGTCCATATACTTGTCCAGCACTCTCTTCCTCATTTCCTCCGTTCCATCCCATTCCTCGTCATCCACGTTCATCGCCTCCACATCCGCATCCATGTCGGCTACATCAACACCAGCATCATCATCTTCACCCTTGGCCTTCTTCTTTTTCTTCTTCTTCTTCTGTTTCGTTGGTTCTTCATCATCGACAACGATATCACCAATGTCAATATCTTCGTCCCATTGGGGCTTTTCATGATCAACATCGTCGCCGTCATGATATAGTTCTGCCATTTGACGGTCATGTGCCGCAGGATCCCAGTCGGCGTCGAGGTCAAGATCTTGGAGTGCTGAAATAAAAAGTTTAGATTGAAACATAAGAATGCTGACTAGCGGCACCTTGGTCATTTTCCAACGATTTTCCGCCTTCCCTGCCAACCCTCTCGAGTCGGGCTCTGATCTCTTTCATTTTTAGAGACTTGAGGCGTTTCACTTCTTCTCTTTTCTTTTGGAGTTCTTCTGCCTTCCTCTGCTTTCTTCTTTCACGAGCATCTTTACGAGTACTATCTTCTCGGCGAACTAGAGAAGGCAAATTACGAGGGTAGGTAGGTATGACAGCAGCGTCTCTGTCAATAGGGGAGTATCAGCATTCCGTAGCAACGAGAGTAAGTTTGAGAGAAACGAACGGTTCCTCGAATCGGAAATTATAAGAGCTCTCGAAGCGGTCGACGATTTCTTCAAAATCATCCTCATCCACTTCAGGATCCTCCGTCGGATGGACTTCTGAGTTGTTTCCTTCGTCGTCGGAGACAGCTTCAGTGCCCTCGTCGTTCTTCTTCTTCTTGTCCTTGCCCTTGGAAGTTATTTCTCCGTATGTTGGGATATGCTTCGCTGACCGGTCAATCCAACCACGATTCAGAATATAGCTAAGATGCGTCAATTTACCATCGTATCATGGCTCGGATTGACCACTCACTTCATTAAGAATTCCTGATCAGACTCCCGCTTGGCTTCACCCGAGGGGTTTTCTTTCGAAGTCTTGCTTTCTTTTGCCTTTTGCTTGTTCTTCTTTTCTTTCCCCTTTTTTGTAACGTTGTCCGGGACTTCTTCCGCGATAGGCACTACTGGACGTTCTTCAGATTGTATGTCGACCAGCTCCCGCAAGTCTCCACCGACTTCACGCTCCAGAAACTCTCGGTACTCTTCCTCTTCTAGTTCCTGCTCATCTTTAGTCTTCTCTCGGAGGACCAGGAAATCTTCGTCCTGGTCCTCTACCGCATCATGGAACGCGGCAATTGTTTCGTCGCGTAGAATGCGTTGTTCATCAACATGAGTAAGGGGTTCTGGAGAAGGGGACCTCGCGTCAGGATCGAGAGCGGATTCAAGAGCCATCTGGCGCATCGTCACTGGTTTAGACTGCCGTAGAATGAGATTATCACAAGATTCAATAAACCAGAGTCCAGGCAAGTACCTTATCCTTGGCCTTTGCAGTGCGTTTCGTTGCTGGCGCAACCTTTCCATGTTCCTCTTATTACGCTGTATAAGCATATGACGCAAGTCGAGGGCATTCACGCACAATACCTCCAAATATATTTGTAGTTGCGTCGTAAATAGATGGGTCTTTGCGCTTTATTCGCGCCAAGGTTCTGAGGATGGCCGCATCAACGGCTGGCGTCAATTCATCTCCGTCTTCATCTTCGGTCTCATCGGATTCCGAGTCGCTTTCAGATACCTCACTGTCATCGACGTCAGAGCCATACTTGTCCTTTACTGCAGACCGTTATTTGGACCTCTAGTTCGGAATGAAATGGAAAATTGGTAGCATACGTTTCTGGAGCTCCTCCCGCTCCTTTTTGTACTCGAAAGCCTTGGCATAGTGCTCGTTGATGGTGAGCTGGTGGAATGACTGGGCATCCGATGCCTCAGAGTCGGAGAACATGGCGGTATTGAGAGGTCAAAAAATGCGCACGTGATGGCAATTTCAATTGATCGCGACCATGATCCCGCCGTCCTGCTGTTCAGATTCTCTTGGATCTCGACATGATCAGTACTCGTGAGAACGCCAAACTAATCCCCAAGGATACGACAAATGGTGGAACCAGCAGGACAGGCAGTTCGTCTGGTTACCCATACTATCAGGCGACAGTGCAGCCTCATCTTCAGCAGCAGGTAATCCTGCAGACGGTTACCTATCGCCGTTCTCCCGTACGACGCTTCTGTTTCGCGCTTCTCACAGCGATCTTGATCTGGATCCTTGTGACTGCCCTCGTTCAGAGTTGGATCGGTGTTGTGCATTGGGGCGATGTAGGCCTCTCTATGTTGCTGGCCTATTTATAGCTCATTGTCGCTCAGGCCTTCCGAAAAGGCGAATTTCCTGTTCCCTCAGACGTTGCTCTCTCATACTGCGTCACCGGCGAAGAGGGCTGGTCGCACTTGCCTTATCCGTCCCCATCACCGCCGTTCCCCCAGTCGGTACACGGTTCCACGAACAAAGACCACTTCCCGTATTCCTCGAGTACGACTTTTGAACTTCCTCTTTCATCCAGAACTCTCTTTCTGATGGCGCGGGGAACTCATCCTCATGGCACGGTGAACGTCATTACATCCGAAGAACTGTCTTCGGATGCCGTCAAAGTGTATATCACTGTAAAGTATATCAACAAGAGTGCTCGCGATTATGGTATCAAAGTGTGTCTGCTCAGGCGAGATCAGGACGCGATTGGAGTTGGTTATTTTGTAAGCCCGTCAAGTCATCATTACAGCTTCCGTTGACATTGACAATCTACCGCTGTAGACTCGACAGTGGTACTATCCTTTTCAGTACTCGACATATGAGGTCACGGTAGTTATTCCAACGTCCAGAAACCACAATACGCTGCGTCATATAGAGAATTTCGAAACAGATATGGATAACACGATTTATTTGTTGGGAGATTTGCGACTTGTAAACTTTACTCGCATCTCCGTCAAAGGCTCGAATTCCCCCATCCACACAAAGGTAAATGATAAACATTCGAATCAAGGGAATAGCTCATGTATCCAAGTAATAAAGTCCCTCTCCTCTGATACAGCCATCTTTCGAACATCCAACGGTGAGATAACAGGGTCTTATAACGCCTCTAGATCGTTATCATTGCAAACGTCGAATGGGCAAATACACGCTGATGTCAGGGTTGCCAATGACGAAAATTATGTTTCTGACCTTTTGCTACATACAAGTAATGGGTGAGTACTGAATAGTGTTTTTGCAATGTATTTTCATACTTTTGCCCAGTGAAATTAATACTCGCGTCCACTTGGACTCTGAAACACAGGGAGGGCGCTACATGGTGACTGCAACGACATCCAATGCACCCTTGGCAGTTGCTTTCCCGTCTTCTCCACTTGACTCGACGTTGAAACTTTTGGCTTCGACCTCGAACGGTCATGCGTTACTCTCTTTACATCCTACCTATGAAGGACAATTCTCTATGACTACCTCCAACGGCTCCCCTTCGATCATAAGGCGTGATGTCGTAGATCCATCTGGCAAAGGGCGCGTGCGGCAGATCCTAACCACCACTTCTGGTCACAACACCCTAAATGGTCACGTCTCGTGGTCTAACGAGCAAGGACCAGGTAGAATAGAATTGCGGTCGTCAAATGCTCCAGTACTCATCGGGCTGTAATGGACCTTCTATATCTTACCATTAATGTCGCCAGAAATCAGGTATTTATTTGAATACAACTGTATTGTTTGACGTTCCAGGTATTGGGAGACCATGAGGACGATTGAAATAGGAAACAGATCTATCTCATGTATCGTACAATCAATTGCGTTTACCTCACGGCTATATGGTGTTTACCCGACGACTACCATTCAATCTGTTACCCAATTTACCTCATGTTCCCAAGCGAAAACCCTACTATCGAACAGGGTAGGGTATGCCCGGGTCAGGGTCTGGGTAATGCTAAGCATACCCCAGGGTTACTCATGCAGTTCACTATTGAATACCGAGCAGAAAGATGATATGAACCTTTTTCGCTGAAACCTAGGCTATCCCTGTAGCCTGTACGACATCCCTGTCATAATGAGGCAATAGAGAATGGGCATGAGTTTGTAGTAATGACCAATTCAATTGTATGTATCAAGTGAAAATCTCCTATGCTCAAAACAATTTATTCATGGATAGGAGGGATAGTATGTGGCAGTAAAGTATAACAATACAGAAATCCAAGATGCTAGATGATAGTGTAGGCTGAAATGATGATGATAGAGGACAGGGTATACAATAGGGTGGTCATGCGCTCAAGTCCAATAAGCGTCAATTAGTAAAGTAACGTAGAGTAAGTAGATCAGTAAGGAATCAGATGACTGTTTACTTTCTGCGTCGGAGAGGTAGAAATTCACGGAGAGCGGCAACCCCAGTCACCTTCACTTTTCGTCTAGGCATCGGAAACAGCCCAATAGAATCAGCAGGGTCAAAATGGGTAAACCGAGGTTCGAAGATGTACTTTTCATTTGGCCCAAAAGAGGTGAGTAAGTGGGTTGTGGTGCTGCTCTGTCAGGCGTAGTTAGCAAAGAAGCTTAAATTGAGCCGGAAATAAACTTACATGTGGAGGATGAGAGCCATGAGGAATGACGGCAAGGTTGTACGTCTTTACTGGAGGTGACAGACCATATCTATTGAATGTACGGCACTCCTCTGTGTCAGAGTCTGATTCATCAGAAAGTCTGTCAGATGGTGGAAACTGTCCGCCGAGCGCGGGTGGACTGCCCAGAAAGCGGTCACGCGGTACGTCTTTCGGGTCATTCACAGCCTCTGCCCAACAAATCGCGGCGTAAGCGTCAGTGGGAAAATTTAAGAGTTGATCGTCCAATCCCTCCAAGCAAGAGTGATCAAACGCAACCTCCAATGTGGTGGGATCTAAAGCAGCGACTATCGACGACGCGATAGGAGCGACGATTTCCAGGTTGTCAAACCGGATGATGTCACTAGAAACTGATTGAGAGTATGATTGGCGGGCCTTCATCGTCTCAGACGACCACGAAAATGTCTGCGGAAAGTCGCTATCCTGTGAAAGTGTCTGAAGACATGTGAGATTAGTGATATGCGAGAATACTGAAGTATGAAGTTCGCACACACCCGTTTTGCGTGAGATTGGAAAGCCATCATAAGAGAGCAGGTGAGTGGGTGAACGCGACCGTCGATGAGCTATCAATCAGTTGGCATATGTAGACTGGTACAGATCCCGGGTCAAAGTGAAGGAGCCAATCTTATATCAGGATTCGAAGCACGATCGACCCTTTTGTGTGAACATGTCCCTTGCCAATGCCATAATTAATTGTTGATGCAGTGACGTGACCTGTCATAGTCACGGTGTTTGGGAAGACAATTGAGACCCACTTGCAAGAACAATTCCAAGTAACAAAAGACAGCAATCCACGAAATGGACCACAAAAGCCCAATTATACTTGGGACGACGTCAACGCCTGTCAGCGACAGTGATTCGATGCTCTTGGCTCTTTCGCTGCGACTTGTTTCAATAATATTTACCTTTTTCGAATCTCGATTCAGCTCCCTCCTGACTCGCAAGCTTCAGAACCAGCCATCGTGAGGTGCTAGAGCTACTTGCAAAGCGACCCGTGGCATGTATTACCATTTGAATAGTCTCAGCACCTTATTTGGAGGAGATTGGAGGGGGCTCATCAACTGACACCCTATTACATGCCAGATTGGCATCTGGTACGAGAAAATTGACGGCACGAGCGCGGGCCAGCCACTGTGTGAGAGAGAGAAAACAGTCCACAATTTTAGAAATGGGTTTAATGGCCGGCAATGTGGAGCACTTGGATCGTGTGGTTCTTTTCCCCAAATGCATACTCATCTGGATGGGATGCCCCAAGGCGATGAAAATGAGTTGATGCTATAATCAGAACGAATGTTTGATTCGAAATTCAGAATCGCGCCATTTTTGTAGCCTGATAGCTCGGACGCGCGATGACAGAGAAAGCATAGAAGTAGTTGAGGTCATTGAGCATTCATCTTCTAACTATGTACGAAATTGTTCCAGACTAGAATGACGAATCAACTCAGAAGGGAACTGACCAAATTAATGATGGACCTTCTTTTGGCCTGACATGAAGCTCATAGGTTGTGTTTTCTACTATGTACGTTGACTGGCTTTGGCATCTTAGTGCGAGACTCGCTTTAGCCTTTCTGGAAGGGTCACGAGGATCAACGGAAACTATCAAAATAGTGAACACGAACTTTTATGGAGGGCTGACACCAACCTCCATGACTCTAAACCTCTCCATGAGTCGAGAGTTCTTGAAGTGGTGGCTGGAAACGCGATGCATTCGCGTAACCTGGCGTAAACAAAACTAATTAGGAGCTCTGGAGGATCAGTGCAGCACTGACTGCATCTTCGCGTCTTCAAGTGGCTCACGCGTTTACAATTTACGTTACTTCTGACGTAATCACATCACATGGAAACTGTTTGTAAGTATTTTATTCGACTCTTGTGCACGGCTCGGCCGATGTCCAAGACACAGACTCAGAAACTTGCAGGAAAGCACACAGCCTTGTGCGTTGTCCACGCCTTCCTCTGATGATCTGTTCCGCACTAGGTAAAAGCCGGTTTTCGTGAGTTCAAGAAGATTATCGGTAATTTATGTACTCACATAAACCGCAGATTTGCATCTGAACAGGACAATTCACATTAGCATCTGACCTTGCAAGGGATCATTACTTGCCTGGAACATTGCATCAAGTTAAAATCACTCTCATGGTGCTTCTGTTCACACCCCGGTGCTCCGCAGCAGTTCAGAGGCTGCTCCAACATGTTTTTCATGGCCTTGACCATGAATCTTATAGGTCTGAAAACCAAAGTGTCAACAAAGAACGTATGCTGCCATGATTCACTGACATTTCGCCTCTCAGTTGGTCAATACACCTTTTACTGGTTTCTGAAGCCAGGGTGCCTGCAAACCGACGCTGCCACTGACTTAGTTTCGGGATGAGGGTTGCCTTGATTGTCTCGTCAACGTCCCCTGTGCCCTGAAGAACGAGAAGGGTTGACAAAAATTGCCCGATTTCTCCGACCTCCTCTGCGCGCATGGAATCAATGAGTGATGCCGCTTCAACTATGCGTTTTGCTTGCAATGAGGCTATTCCTCTGCCTGCAGGTGTTTGAAGGAAGCGGACAAAGTAAGGTCTACAAGTTCATGACGTTTTAGTCCGGATCAGGCCTCGACAAAGGGCATGAGCGTTTAAAGGACTAACTTACGTGTGGGAGATCACATTTAGAAGAGTCACTGATGATGAGAATACTTCGTTTTTTGCCTTGAATTTTACAACAAGAGCGGGTGTATACTTAGCAGCCAATTCACTGTCAGTCGAACACCATGAGTCAAAGATTCTGTGGAATTCAGGATGCCCCACTAGTGAATAGGTGACTGGCCACTTGATCGCGTCTCATGTTGGATTATACCAAGCTGACATATTGCAAAGGGAGTTAGTGACGGCAAAAACAGCACAAAACGATAGCGTTTTCCCCGACCTGCATTTTGAGTATCTTTAAATCTTCCTGCCCATCGTTGCCTATCCCAGCGTAAGTAGCGAGCGATTCGACAGAGATACTGAGAGGTGAAGCCATTAAGATGGGGGCACGCGCTTGCAAGCAATCACGGGTGTCGTACTTAAGCTAACCTTTCTTTATTTACATAAGTGCGCCCTTGATCTATGTGATTACACCTCTTCAGCGCTCCTTGGTTTCAGAATTCCTTGTTTGCAAGGCCATGGACCAGGCGTGCCTGCAGAATATCAACTTTTGAAGAAATACAGAGTGCATTGTCCGACATGAAAGGATATAAGTCAAAATGTTCAACGTAGTAAAGAGTAAAGAGAACTATCAAGAAGCTTGGAAACTAGTACTACAAGAAGTTTAACATTCCTATCGTACATCACTTTCTTGGTGGTGCAGGCCCAACTGGGCGACTTGTTCTCCCGTTTGAATTCACAAGGGGCACACTTTGGCCGGTCCGGTCAGCCTGTTTACCTTTTTTCGACAAACCTGAAAAGCAGTTAGATCTCAATGAGTTGACAAACATTTCCACTTACCAGCCTGGTTAGTTGGTGATACAGGGGTTGCATCGAGAAGACTTTGAAGGGTACGATGCACATCGTCGACATCAAGGCCCGAGGGAAGGGGACTCAGACCGCCATATGACGGTTGAGCACGAAGACGCTCACGAGCTGTGAAAATGAGCACAGTGGTCTTGATACCGATGGCCTCTGATTCCTCGTCATTCAAGGGCTCAGGACGACTGCACAAAATCCCATAGAGAGGGATGAGAAGATCTGTCTCGACTTTGAATCGTTGATACAAGGCAATCCGTTCAATCAAAGGGATGTCCTTCAGTTTTCCGAGCTCACGTATAGCGAGTTTACGGACTTCTCCGAATTCCCATTTCTGACTAAGTTCAAGTATAGTCGTCCAATCTGCGACGGTCCAGTCAAAAAGAGAGTATCTCCTAAAATGGCGTCAGCAACTCTATAAAGGCTCCTCATAAATGCACTAACGGGTTGTAAAAGACTCCGAGCAACTTCTCGAATTCTGCAGCCGTTACATCGAGAACTATCGCAACTGGCTGAGACTCATGCCCATCACAGAGGCCTGGCGTCGGAGGCAAACGAATTTGGTCTCGGAAAATGGGAGATTCACGTTCAAAAAAGTAGCGATGGACTCTAAAAAGTTGGTTTTCAACCTGGAAATGCCTTTTGTTATGGATCGTCCATGCAATCAAGATATTCAGACACACCAAGAAATGGACATCACCGCCACTCAGATAATACTCGGGATGTCTTTGTAGCTGCTTAAATTCCTGTTCTTCAGAAGGATTTGCGGATGCCATTGAGGAAGATGGGATAAACCACAAGTTCAGCCTGCGAAATTACTAAAAAGTACGAGAAATTTTTGGACGTCGAACGCTCGAACCACGTGTGGAAAGCGTGTCAATATAGCGCGCCCTTGGGCGCTAGAGTATGAGAATGCACTGTCATATAAGTACATGAGTAAAGGCCGACGAAACCTTATTGTGACATGAGGGGATATTGTTCCGATTACAGAAGGCTACATCATTCCCGTACATATGGTAGGACTCAAAGTTGGCTCATAAATTCCCTTGAGGTCTCGAGAACGTCAACACGTGGATGTTCAAACGTTCAAGCGTGTACCAGCTGCAAGTGACTGCTCAATCACACATTGCGTTTTCCTAAGTAGATTTGCGCGTTACTGGACGCAGGCATAAGGTTCTCACAGCACTCGAAGGGAGAGATGCCCTCAGCGTACTTGGTATGCGGCCCAATGCACGTAGCACGGGCCCCGGTCGTTCATGCATGGACCTCGACAAATTCTACCCTACACTTCCCTAGGCTCGATCCCACACGGATATCTATCTCTCGGTCTACGCTCACAGTCAGATTGACTTCGAAGTTTTTTGAGACCATGGAAGTTGCCCTCCAGCGTACGCCGGAAAAATTACAAACTGTCTATGTTGTGACGATGCCTTGAAGGGCCTTTTCAAGATGTCCTATCAAATTAAGGCAAGTAGTGGATTGCCAATTTCAATAAAACAGTCCCATCCACGTAGTGCAGCTGGTCTTACCTTTGACTGGAGGTACACACCAACCCAATGGTGGAAATGGATTGAGAGGAGGAATCCTGTCGGTTAGAACAGACCGACAGAACGAAAGGCTTTTCGTCCATTAACACCCTCTGCGTATCGGCCCACTTTTCCATCGTTTGTCCAATTCTGACTTGGGTCGAAGAGTGAAGGGTCTCGTCAGCTCCCCATTCCAGGCAGCGAGGACTTGTGCACGAGCTTCAGGTCCTGTAACACGCGTGCCATTGATATTGGAATTTACGAAGCCGATGTACCAATGTCCTCTCTCTCCAGCCACTCGAAGAATCAGCTCTGATGGATTCCTCCCGTTGCCGAGCTTGCACTTGTTAATAGGGAAAATTTTCCCTCGTTTTGCCCGATTGTGAGCACATTGGATAAAAACGCGTCGATCTTCTGCTTTTGAGGCTGGCAAGATGGCCAACGTGCGGACAAAACGTGACTGAGTGATTAAGAGTGCAGCTGCAATACCAGCCCCAAAGGCCAGGTGCGAAGTGCACACGCTTATGCGCTGCCAGTTAGGACGCAGAATAAACTGGTCGGGAGTAGGCGCGTCATCGCCTTTGATGTCTTTGGCCATGCTTTCAAGGTCTGACTCTAATGTTGTCCAGTGGTTATAGGTAAGTTCTATAGCAGAACCTCTGTGATACTATGTAAGTAACTCGAAGACATGAAGAACGCGCACTAACGTCATGAATAGATCACATGCAATGAGGCCCCAGGTCCAGCGAGCCCACCATGGCGTCTGCCTTTGGAAAAGAGGCGGCTTAGTCGTGACTAGCCTGGTGGGAGCATTAGATGCACCACGTAATCGGAGGAATTGAGGGAAACGACTCAGAACGGACTGCATGGAGGTCTCCCTAGCTAAGTACTTAATTTAGCTTTTTCCTTCTTCCAAACAACAAGAGCAAACAACGCTGTCAGATACAAAGCTATTTGCATTGCCTCCTGGACATCCTCTAATTTCCGAAGTACTGCACTGCACAGGTTGAACGTTCAATGCCCATAATGTGTCCCTCCGTCATATCCATCCCGTTTGTTCTTGAGCATGTTCACCGGAAACGCCGACCACACCCAACGTTGCCTGGATCTTAGGCTCTTGCTAGCTCTATCTTCTCAATGGATCGAATGAATCCTCGATTTGATCGAAGTCGATTAAAAGATATGACTGCCTCTGATTTCTTCAGCAATCCAACAATCATGGCGTATCTCCTTGAAAAGTCCTAAAAATAAATCTTGGTTGAAACCTAGTCCCGAGACTTGACCTTGCACTCCCGTACTTCATGGACGTTGATTGGTGTTCATCGTCTGATCCCTCGGGCCTGGGAGCAGAACAGGTGCACTTTGAAAGAATGTTTTGAATGCCTTCAGGATCCACACCATAGTTTGGACAGGTGTCCTCAATCTCTTTCACTGTCATTGATGATGATTTCGAGCTTCAATTGAGGGTAAAATTACCGCCTTATGAACAATGATATTCATGGCGGCCTGAGTCTGAATGCTTGAGGTCTTTGGGAAGTAACATTTGCCTCGTTTCTTCTATGGAAGTAAAGTTCATCTCGAATGATAAACAAGATCAAGCGAGAAAAAAAGAGCTCAAAGACACAATGTCTTTCACATAGGCTCTTGGACATACGTACAACGCATTCAGGGAGCGCAGATTAGTATGTGTAGGTTTTATGTCACAGTACACATAGGGAACAGAGACGCTGAATCTCCACCAAGCACTATGTTTTGACAAGTATATGTCGCAGTTCCAGAAGGAGGACTGAGGGAGGCCAGTGTCAATAATACACAACTGTGCCACAGCAGGATTATACACACGAGAGGTTCAAGTCATTGACATTAATATCATTGCAGCGCCCATCCGGGGAACATGAAATTTGGGCCACTACTGAACTGGTTGATGTACCAGATATGCTACACGAAATGTCAATGACATGGCAATGCTAGAACTAGGATATGTTGGCGAACTTGTTGAACCATACATCCTGTATGTTCGTGTTAGAAGGGAACTCAGCACAAGCAGACGCGCTCGTCATGTAACACTGTCCCTTGTAAGTACACTTGTCAGGATAGAAAGAATCGCGAGACACACCTGATCTATGATCAAAGGATTGTCAACTTTACTTTCCATGAAGTTTTGGAAAGTGACATTTTTCACGATGCCACTTCCGACATTCGGACCAGCCCATGCTTTGATTCTTGCTCCATTCTCAGCGTTAGACATCTCGATGTTTCTACAAAGCGTCGTGCGTAACTATGATATTTCTTGTATCTCAACTTGGCAACGGACTTACATGGCCGTAACATTTTCCACGATGTCAAATACCCCGGGGAATTGTCCCAAAGAGCTGAGAAGTCGAAGTTTGAGTCAGGAAAAATGATATCACTTCAAGTCACTCACCCAACCGATATACCGCTGTTAGAGGGAGCTTTGATCATTAAGCAAGCTGGTGTAAGCAGTGAGGTACTGACTGAGAACCAGTACAGCTCAAATTAGAAACTAAAACATTTGTTGCATCTGCATCATGTTGACCCTTGAGAAAAAGTCCTCGATACTTTAAGAGAACTTGCTTGGCTTGAAAGCAACACAATCATCCCCGTTGTTGATGATAGAATCCTTAATAGTGACACTGTCACTGCGATAGACATTCCATCCGTCGGTGTTGGCCGGTCGGTTTGGCGATGTAGAAACTGCATTTATAGTGATATTTTGGTAGAGGACATTCTTACTTTCGTTGATCTAGAGAAATGACATGACTTCACCTGAAGAAGAGAGGGAGGTTGAAGATACCAGATTGTGCCACTCCGGACTGTTGACCATAGTGATATTTTCAACAACCACGCCGTCCGCCTGGAAGATAGTGAGGATGATGGGTCGCAACAAGGTCGAGTTGGCTGGGCTATGTAACGGATTACGACGCGGGACTCAAGATAGACATTGGATGACTAACAATGCATCGTACCAGGCCTGAAAAAGTTCTTTAGAATTTTGAACCCTGAACACGCAAAGAGCTGTATATCTTACCTGGCCAGCTCCATCCAGGGTCCCACCCCCTTTTAGAACGATGTTTTTACCTCCAAGGAGCCAAAAAGTAATTTGAGTCTGGAAAGGAATAAAGAAACCATTCTGAAATTATAAAAGTCAGAATAGGGTAATATTGAAGCAGAAAAACATCAATGCCCACTCCTGTCCAATATGGGATGTCTGGTGCAAAACGAAGAGTTCCTTGGAGATCCTGGATAGGGGAAAACATTATATCCCTCTACACCAGAGCCGCAGAAGATCAAAGGCCTACAATAGTCTTGTCGCTGATGCCAGTCATATTCAAACGCGTCGCGATATTCAGAGTTGTATCTTTTGGAATGCTCACTGTCGAGCAAGAAGAGACGGCATCGAGAAATTGTGGGGAGTCATCGCCACCGGAAGCTATCAAAGTACAAGAAGCTTTAATCTTCTCCGGAGACGCGTAAGCGAGCGTTGCTCCAAAGACGAAGCAAAGAGTGAGGAATGCAAGGCGCATGGTAGGCTCCAGTCACAGGGGGTACTCTTGAACAGGTGAACAGGAGTTTTTATTCTTCTTTTCAAGTCGTCGTTTAGCCAGGCGGTCCGACACAGACATAGAATCCCTTTGGCGGTCCGGACGAAAAGGCATGCCGCACATTCCTGGATGTTTGGTGAAGATGAGAGGTTCACGTGTGCATTTGGCAAAAAGATAAAGAAGGAGATAGATAACCACGGTTAAGTATCTTGTCTTCAATTCGGTACCTCAGGCACACGTCCACACATAAGATAACACTTTGTCTTGTTCAACAGCAAGCTACGACCATAAGATATCGACTATATGCTCAACTTCCCGCAAAAAAAATACAGTCGTCCCCTTCAACTGTTGAAACATTCCAATGAAAAGTTGGATATGAATGTTCAACAATCTGGTTGAGCAGAGATTTTACGTAATTACTGGTACGCTACATACGTGCTTGTGCTAGCAAGATATTAACGGGTTTTGAACTTTTCAAGAAATGCTGTCAGCATATGACGACGCTTAAGCGACTGGACTTCAGGGGTCGCGACATCTTTGATAAATCGACTTGTGTCGAGATGGTCCGAGTCATGAGTCCAACGGCGTACTACGTCAACCAGTTTCTGTTCACCCCACCTCATTACTCTTGAGTCCCTCTGCCAGATGCCTGTCGTCCATATTGCTAATGGTCCGTGGGGTTGATCCTGGAACACTTCTTGTTCTTTTCCAGCGACACCCCCGTTCTTGTGGCCGCGAGCGAGAGCCATCTGTAACGTACTTGAAGAGTTTTTCCACCTCCGCATTCGATTCGCCATTATGATATCAGTGAATATACGATCACCGACGACGATAAGTTCTTCGTCGCGAATCGGAGATTGAAGAGACGAAAAATATGCACGAATCGCAGTTATACAAGAATAGGCGGGTTTGAAGGTTCTGTGGCGAAGCACAGGAACACCCGTATTGTATGTGACAGATTCACACTTGAAATTCAACCAACCGGTTAGAACAGGGTGACGGATAAAATGACCAAAGGACCTACTTGGATTCCGCCTGTGTCGAGCCAGGTTCCGGCAGAGTTGCTTACTATGAGAACATTTCCTTCACCGAAAGTTCTCCGGCATTCATCCCACGCATACTAAAGAGATATCAGAACCGTTTTTTTGGGTGTTGTAAACTTGCACTTGACCTGTATTTCGGGGACAATGGTATCCTTGTGAGGTCGCGTCTAGATTTTATGAAATGGACGTGTGGGTACTCAGAAAATGCGGCTCAACCCTACGAACGCACGATGCAATTATCCTTGTCAAAGACAGCACCCCGGTAGCCAGCTGCCTTCAGTGCTGCGAAATCAATATGGCGGATATCTTGCTGTGAAAAGATGTTCTATGAACACGAACTTGAGAGAGGAGAAACAGCGCACCCTTCACAACAAGATTCGGCAGAGCAAGACGAGGGTAAAAGAGGAGCTGTATGGAGACAAGTACGCCAGGGAGGTTGATAGGCATGACTTCGCGTCTTTCTGCCTTGGCGCGCGCGAATATTTGAGCAGAGTTCCCACGATCACTCTTCTGCTCCGCCAGCAATACCACGTACTATCACCTCCACATTCAAAATGACCGACTTTTTCTCAGCTGGAGAGGAACAAATCGACTTTGACCGTGCCGCCTCTGCATTTCCCGACATTTCCCTTGACGGCGATGGAGATATCCCTCTTCCCCCCCAAACTCGTCCTGTCACGCAAACCACGTCTGTTTTCTCATTTGGTGACTTGGATACTCCTGCTTCGAACGCTGTGAAGGTCACGGGCGACGATGAACTTGAGAAGTTTGAAAACGAATTTCCTGATATTGATGTTGGCCAGGTGCGTATCCTTATTGTAAACGTAGAGGCTGTGGGTCTTAACGGTCAGATCACGTACTAAGCCCCGTTTAAAACAGCCTCAACCCCCTCTCACCCAGCCGTCATACAGTGGCGCCACCTATGCCCCTCGTCCCCAGCCTTCCGCATACACATCGACCCCGATTTTGAATCAAACTATAGAAGAAGATGAACCCCAAGTAATCAAGTATGCAATGCTCCGCTTCTGTGACTGCTGTTTAGTCAACTATTCTACTCAGAGATTGGCGTGAAAAGCAACAAGCCGAAATTGCAGCTCGTGAAGAGGCTGCAAAAGCGCGACGCCAGGAAAACATCACCAAGGCTGAGCGTGCTATCGACGAGTTTTACGAGAATTACTCTCAGAAGAAGGAAAGGAACATCAGGGAGAATAAGTCAGTAGCTTCAAAAAGTTCAGAGTCACATCTTCATATGATGTATTTCAGGGACGCAGAAGCGGATTACCTTGCCAAGTTGTCAGATTCTCTTTCCAGTGGAACAACATGGGAACGCATCTGCGAAATCATCGAATTGCAAAATTCACAGAGCAAGACAATTGCCAGAACGGGTGCTGGAACAACCGACTTGACAAGATATAAAGAAGTTCTTTTGCGTCTGAAAAGGGATGGCGACAAAGCTCCCGGCGCTGCAGGATACTAGAGGTGAAGGACTTTTACAAAGACGACCTCGTTACGACTATTATATTGTTCATTAGTCATTCTGGTATTGACACTTGATTCCGAGAGGCCCTTTTTTCGCGTTACATCTTAGAGCGTTCCTCCAGCAAAGTAGAAGCAGTGCCCCCGACGTGTAAGTGCGCTTCAATGAATGCAACTATGTCCGCAACCAGCTGCTCCTTGACGCCATTAGGCTCATTGTGCAATTCGTGATAACCCCCCTGCCTTGTAAATGAGTAGGACAATTTGTAAATGGAAGGCAATACGGGACCTCAAACAATTTAATTCTCTTATCGACCGCGGGAATCTTGTCATAGAAGGCCTGGCTTGCCTTGTGCGATGTGACCTTGTCCTCAGTCCCATGTACAAGTAACAACTAGGAATATGATGACTCATAACACCGAAATGGATTTTACGCTGAGCTTACAGGAAGGGACTTCGGCCAGTCCTTATATCCCACACCCAGTAATGCCTCTCCCTGTTTTGAGTAACATTTAGTGTCTCATGAACTAACGGTACAAGCATCTTACGTTGGACAACATATCTTTCAAACCACGAAGCGAGCCAGATGGTTTCACAAGAGGATCCCTTAAGTATTCATTATTGACGACAGAGTCGTGTGAGAGGTCCTGCGAGTTTCGTGACCTCGTTATATTCTATCATATATACAGAAACGACGACACATACCTCAGCGTTGACGTTGGCAGGAATGAGCTGATTAGGAAAGAGATTGCTAGCCACGCCTCCTACAACACGCATTAGTTTTGGTGCGGGCTTGGTCTGGAGAATTAATGGGCTGGTGGATATAATTCCTGCCAGTGACGAAGCTGAAGATTGTCCAATAGCAAACCCGAGCGCTTCGGCACCTCCCTGCAATGATCTCTTGTGAACTTCTTTGGAAACAGTACACATAGACACAGACCTTACCATGGAATGGCCCATCAAAAATGTAGGTATTCCCGAAAACGTCTTCCTAGCGTGCTCGATAGCCCAGGAAATGTCCATCATCTGTTCTGACCAAGAGGTCTTTCCATATGCACTATCCTTGCTCCTGTTTCCTTCTGTATCTAAGGCTGTCTTGCCGAAGCCTCGCTGGTCAAACGCGAAAACAGCTATTTCGTGTTGAGATAGTAGTGGGTGGAAATGGGCGTATCTGCCAACATGCTCGGCGAATCCATGGATAAAGACAAGAGCGGCTCTTGGCGTACTGTTGGGTGTGTATGTCCGCGTATAAAATTGTGTTGCTTTTGGACCAGACAACCATAGCTCAGAATATGCAGCAGACGACGACATTGTTCTGATTTGTGTCAACCCTCGGGTAAACGACAGGAACATAATACAGAATGTTTGGTTCGCAAGTTTCCGCCAAATGAATACTCGTCGAAAGCGTACTTCACTAGCAGTACATAGAACGTGAAAGTCGAAATTGTTGATGGTCTACGAGTGAAATTAGGTCACAGTATAGAGTACGCTCTTAAATGTTCAGCCAAACGAACAGACAGAGATAAGATTAGATGGAATTGACACGTGGGTCTCAAGTCAAACTTCTACCGAAACCGGAACACCATTTAGGTCAGGACTCTCAAGCTTTCAAAAGTCTGGCCGGTACTTGAGGCGGTGGGCCCAACTATTGAGGCCATGCTTGTAGTCCATGCTCGGCCTCTCTTGAGACCCTGCACACTCATTCCGGCGCTTCCGAATGTACGACCAGGGATCTTTGCACTCAATGGACGTGCGCGGCCGCACGTTATTAGTCGCTCTGTCTTGCCATTTCAGCAATGCCTGAGGATCTTCCACGTTCAGGTACCTCTGAGAGCCGAGATTAAACCTTCCCCTTCAAAACAAGAACAACCAACTGCAGAGAAAACGTCAATCCTATCATTGTTCAGGAAATCGCCCCAACCAACGTCATCTTTCCTCAAGGTCCTCACTCTCGCTAAACCAGAGAAGAAGCCTCTCCTTGCTGCCATTGGATTATTACTGGTCTCGTCCTCCGTTTCTATGAGCGTTCCTTTTGCGATTGGGAAGTTGATCGACTTTTTCGCATCAAGCAATCCAGTATGTCCTGCACTCGTATATCCTCCCACTATCCTTAATCAATTTCATAGCAAATCCCTTTTGGACTATCAGTCTGGGAAGCATCCGCGTGTCTTCTTCTCTTGTTTACGACTGGTGCTGTCGCAAACGCTGGTCGTTCAATTTTGATGCGGATGTCAGGTAAGCTTTCACTGAGGTCCTCCCCAGCAAATTTTGAATTTTTTTCTCTTAGGTCAGAGAATTGTTGCCAGGCTACGTGAACGTACCTATGCCGCAGCACTCAAACAAGAAGTGGAGTTTGTGGAACGCGGGGAGGGTGACGTATTGAGCCGGCTCAGTGTTGATACAAGCATTGTCGGTGAAAGGTCTGTGTAAATATCTTTCATGGTTGACTAACCATAATACTTGCTACAGTGTTACCCAAAATCTCTCCGATGGTTTGCGTTCAATTGTTATGTCCTCCGTCGGATGTAAGTATCTCACTTGTGCCAATTTGTTGGCACTTATTCGAATATGCCTAGTGGCTGCTATGTTTTATCTGTCTCCAACCCTTACTCTATTGATGCTCGCTGTCGTGCCTCCTGTATCGCTGGGTGCAGTAGGCTATCTTTCTTCGATATTCTGCTCTAAACTAAGATTTCGTTATTGCCAGGTCTTTTACGGACGATATCTGAAGCGGCTCTCGAATCAAACACAAGAGTCTATAGGAGAAATGACTAAGGTGAACTCATATTTAATATCAGACTTGGAAGAGTTTGAACAAGATTGGACAGGTGGCCTCTGAATCCTTATCAGCACTACGAACTGTACAAGCTTATAATGCCCATGCCCAAGAAGAAGCAAAGTTCCATGAAAAGGTGCTTAACGTTCTTTCTCTTGCAAGAAAAGAGGCCATTGCCAGTGGCATCTTTTTTGGCAGCACAGGCTGGAGTGGCAATGTCACCTTGTTGGCCTTGCTAGGTTATGGTAACTCATTCGTGAGATTTTCGACATATACAAAGTCTGAGTCTTTTAAGGTGGTACTCTCGTTTCACATGGCGAAATATCCGTGGGTGACTTGACAAGTCTCCTCCTTTATACGGTGTACGTTGGTAGTGGCTTGCAAATGTTGACGTATGTGCGTTGTACCTCGAGCGACCTACCTTGCTGATTCAATATCTACTCTAGCTCGTTCTTTGTGAGCAGTTAGTCGTCCTCGTCTGATGACCCATTCTGAACCCGTTCGAAGTCTTCCATTATGCGGGGGATTGGTGCAGGTACTCGAATCTTCGATCTCTTGGATAGGACACCTGCCATACCTCCCGGTAGTGGCATAGAAGTAGCTTCCAACAGACGAGGGCCGATCAAGTTTGAAGGAGTTCAGTTCGAGTATCCTAGTAGGAAAGGTGTCGAGATTCTCAAAGACCTTGACCTCGAGATTGGTGTAGGCGAAAGTGTTGCTATCGTGTAAGCTACCTAACCATCGTTTGTCGCTTTCTTGAGAATACTTACAACATTGACTAATTAGAGGCAAGAGTGGAGGCGGTAAATCATCGATACATTCTTTGCTCCTCCGGTACTATGATCCTCTCAAGGGCAAGATAACCTTCGACGGCCAAGGCATGTGATAGTAGATGAAAGGTTTCAACCAGCGATGTTAATGATGCACAGATATTCGGGAGTTCTCTGTGGCTTCTTGGCGAGACGTCATCGGCATCGTTCCTCAAGATCCAGTCTTATTCACAGGGACCATCGCGAGCAATATTGCGTATGGAAATCCTGAAGCGACTCGTGATCAAATAGAAGATGCTGCAAGGGAGGCCAACTGCGAATTCATTTGGGGAATGCCAAAAGGATTTGATACAGAAAGTTCGTTCCTGCCAGTTCTCAAAAAATATTGGGGCACGACAACTCATCCGTTACAGTCGGACGTCAGAGTTTGAGTGGTGGCCAACGGCAACGACTTGCTATTGCTCGGGCTCTATTGAAGAAGCCAGCAATCCTGGCATTGGACGAAGCTACAAGCTCCCTGGATGCAACATCCGAACGTCGAGTATGTAACATCCCTTCCTTTACAAGGATTACTGTTCAACGTAGTTTTCTCCAGGTCAACGATGCAGTCGATAAGATTCTACAGTCACGTCAAACCACTGTGCTTATAGTTGCACACAGGCTGTCCACTATCGCAAGAGCGGAACGGATAGTTGTATTAGAAGGTACGCGTATCATTTTCATAAGACATCCTTTTTCTCTTTTTCAATACGAATTTGCAGATGGAAGAATAACTGAATCTGGCACTTACCGACACCTTGTAAGTCACAGTCCTTCGTTCCATTCGCCGATCGTTAACACGTAACTCAGGTGAACCGCGTTGACTCACGATTCCGTGCTCTCATGGCAGCTCAACTCAACAGCGCAAATGATAATAACATCCACGTGTCCTCTGAAACTCCGGGGAATGGCCCACCCTAGAAGACATTGAAGTAACGTCACCCATATAGACTTGTAAACATAGACATCTATTAATATTATAACCCCACGGAGAACCTTGGTCCATCGCCCTCGAAGCTTCAATAGAGCTCCTTTGTGGGTTTGAGCCACGATGCATCAACTAACCTATCTGCCATATGAAGCGTAAGCACGCCTCAGCCTCGTTGGTCGATAGTCAACGCGAATTCATCGTTTTTTCAACATTTTGTACCATTGGTGTTTGCATGAATGGTCCTCCCTTTGACCCCCATGTCGTCTCCTGAACAACCTATCGCACCTCTCCGTATCGCACCTCTTGATACGTTCTCATTGGGAGATGTGATTGACAGTCTGAAATTGGCTTCTGGATCTCTCAGTGTGAGTTCTTTGATGGAAGACCTTTGCGTAACTACGACCTGAATAATTCTACTTCTATAGGATATCTATGAGAAGCTGGAAAATCAAACAATGGATGTCGCGAAACACGGTCAGGCTGACATTACCTCAGAGATCGAAAGGTAAGAGGGATGGGATATGGCAAAGTATGACCGTGACAACGCCGACCAGGTTCCAACGACAATTGCGGGAGCAAGATCAAATCCACAAGGATGGAATTGCTGAAATACACCGTGAAGCTCTTTGCTTCTCTCTTACCGCTGACTTTTTCTGATTGAGGGTCAAAGTTATCTTGGAAGACTGCCTTGAAACCCAATTGTTTGAACACTTGAAGGGAATCGGTAAGATTATCAAGGTAGTCTACATTACACACTCATTTTGGAGCAGCTCAGCGCGAAATTGAAGCTGAGTTCGACCAGATTGTACAAGAGCAAGTAGCGGCGTGTCTGGCGGAGATGATTCCACAAGACCTACAGGACGAGATCGCAGCACAAGAGGTAGAGCTTGAAGAACTTCGTATCAAACTACTCAATTCGTGAGTACTAGTCAATGTTGTGTCTGATTCACTAAAGTCAGGGCCGGACCGCAGTGAAAACCGCCGTGCGAATGCTACCTTGAAGCTGGACCAACCAGACGCAAACCTCCACGCAATCTACATGTCTGATGGAAAGGTCAGTGGGAGATACCCTAAGACTCTTCAGGAACTTTTTGACCTTGATTGTGAGTATTGATCCAGGACACTACTACGAAGTTAGACTCACTCCTCTGTAGCAGAAACTTCAAAGGCACTGATGGTCGACTATGAGCTTGCTGACGTGTCCGACGTGGGAGACAGAAATTTGAATGTATTCATGCAGTTTTGTGGTGTAAGTTATCAGAAGGTGAATCTTACACGGTTTTTCGTCGTCTAGGCAGCTGGTACTTGTGCTAACCACGAGTGCACTCAGGTTAGCACTGGGCTACGCACGTGACTCGGAACGCAGATGGCAGCCATATGACGTTGTGTTACAAACTCCGCGGGCCTGTAACCGCGTTCAACGTTATCTATCTTAATAATCAGAATGATATTTGCTTCCAAGTAATCACTGAGTGTTCTCAGTCGGCACTCCGGTTTCTTTGTGACATTGATAACCGCTATACATACTATAACCACGTTTCTCCAGTATTCACATAGAATGGCAAACACAACGTGAGTTGTACTCGATGTAGTGTATCCCTCCTTCAATAATTTCTATTCTGCAGAGTTAACATGTTCTCTGGGTCACCTCTCAATCGCTTGTCGTGGCTCCGTACATCTCATCTTTTCCTCAACGCCATAATTGCATCCCCGTCTACCCGCTGGTTATTATTCAATGCAGGACAGCCTCTCGTACTTGCAAACTCTGAATTTCCGCGCAAACAGACACTTGCATTTCTAACGACTAAAGACGTTCGTCCATTTCTCGGTCCTGAGCCTTTCTTCGGCCAAGACAAAGAGGTAGGACAGCTGGTCGTTGAGTCTTCTGAGAGGGAGGATTCACCCACCGGAGCCGCACGTCACCATAGTTCTCCCGTAGTATTTCTTGGCTTTCAGGAAAATTCGAAAACAAGTGCACTTCCTTCATCAGACTTCGTCGATGCAACAGCTGCCGTTGAAAATCTTGATGGAACGCCTTACTTCTCGATGGATGTTGCAGACCTAGACTTGGCGCCAGAAAGACTGACAGGAATTCTGCAGGCGACTGGTCCCGCACAAGAGGGACAAACCCTAAGTTGGTCTGAGCCTAGAGTGCTGATGACCGGATTGGATCATTTTTCTGGTGCTGTTTTTGCAGAGGCAAGGAGCCTTGTGGATTGGAATCAGCGAAACAAGGTTTATTCCTGAAGTATAATTTCTTGACGTGACTATCTCACTATTCCGAGATTAGTTTTGTGCAGGATGCGGTTCGCCTACCTATTCTATGTGGGGTGGCTGGAAGCTATCATGTTCATCCCTATTACCATGGGCGGATAATACGGGTCGCAAACCTTGTCCAACGACGTAGAGTGCCCTGTCTACGTTCCCTTCACTGACTTATGCAGTCTATATAGCAAAGGTTTACACAACTTTACTCACCCCCGCACGGATCCAGTGGTAATTATGATCGCGATCGACGAAACTGGAGATAGGATCCTCTTAGGAAGAAACGTATGTCTTTTTTTTCGTTTCGATTCCCAGGTCCCAACATGACGATGAATCTCTTCTAGAGAAAGTATCCTGGCAAGTTCTATTCTGCGTTGGCAGGTTTTATTGAACCGGGAGAATCCTTTGAGGATGCTGTGGCTCGAGAAATGTGGGAAGAGGCTGGGGTCACAGTCTGGGATATTAGATATCATTCTGGACAGCCATGGGTAATTGTTCTTCTCGTTGCAGTAGAATTCATCACTGACAATGGCGGATCTAGCCTTATCCAGCCAGTCTCATGGTTGGCTTCTATGCCAGAGCAGATTCATCACAGGTGATACGCGTCGATCTCGACAACGAGCTCGTTGGTTGGTGTTTCTGCTTGTCGTCAGAAGGAATAGAAACTCAGAAGTTTCAGATGCACGGTGGTTCAGTCGTTCCGAGATTTTCGATGTGCTAAGGCAAGAGAAGATGACTGAACGCACCGAAGGACGAAATAACCAGCCAACTCCCCATTTAAATCCAACCTATGAGGATAAAGCTACCAGGAACGAGCCGCCTTTTAGATTACCCCCTGTGACAGCAATAGCTGGAGTCTTGATTCGGGACTGGTTGGAAGGAAAGATTGGATTTAAGCCTGCCAGTGAGCCCAAATCCCAATTTCTACTCCAGAGGAATAATTTGTGAGGTGTCTGATGATCAGAGAACGATCAAGAGGCACCGCCGTGACCTATTAGCAGTGTAGGCATATAAACTTATAACCCATATATCATACACATTTTGAGAAGGTGGTATCAAAGAATACATCAAAAATACAAAACGAAATGCAATCAGTAAGACGTAGTATCTTGCAGTCTCCATCGTGCTAGAGGGCCCCACCACCACATGGAAGGTTGCCGTGGAGCTGGTGGAGATGGAGGTGGGCGGGTGGAATGAGTTGCTTGGCTATCTTGCCCATACGCCCTGGTTCCCGGCTCGTGATGTGACAACTCGGATGAAGGGCCGTACATCTCAAATTCTTGAGGACGTATCCGAACATCTTGATTTCGGTGGATCCTCCAAGCAAAACTTCCTAAACCCCAACCATTCGATGCTGCTGCATCCTTCCCGTTTCTCTCCATCTCTCGGATTCTTTCTACGCGCTCAACGGCCTGTTGTCGAGCCGCAAGAAGGTGTGCGTGACGAAGGGAAGTATACCAACGGTGTAGACGCGCAGGGAGAAATCGAGGAAGCGTAGATTGACTTTCCATGCTCGAGGAAGATGAAATGGATGGTGCAGCTTGATTTGAAGGCGAGTCGGAGTTGAGATCCATTGACCTACGAGAAGACATATCGATCCGTTGTGACTGCGTCCGGCAGGTGATAGATGCTCGGCCATGAGTACCAGTAGCATAAGGGATAAAAACACCGGCGACGCCTTTCCAAGCCTTTTGAGCTCTCTTTTTACTCTCTCGTCTTCTCTCTTTCGCCTCCTTCCGTCGCAACTCCCGCTTCGCTTCCTTTTCCAGTTTTTGCAGAATGCCATCCTCTCCTATTAACAACCCGCTGGCACTTCCAGCACCTACCCACCACCACCAGCCGAGGAAGCTCTGCCAGAGAATCACAGCCCAGATGAGAGCGGGAAGCCAGACATATTCCTCTTCTCTTGGGACATATAGGAAGTTGAGTGCGGTGCTGACAAGCGCAAGCGCAAGAGCTGCAGCACCAAACGCTGCAGTTCCTCCATCAGTCCTCCACGCGTTCTTTCTGTTCACAAATAGACCCCAGATGACAAGTGCAGCAGTAAAGAGGAGAGAGAGAGTCGCGTTGCAGACGTTTCTAACGGCAGAGGCAATGTTAATGACCCTATCATTGTCATTCATGGGTAAAAGCTGCATGACTGCAGCAACGATTGCCAAAGGACCTATTATTTCCAAAGAGGTTGAGTTTGGGACAAGTAAACAAAGGTAAGACGGACCAAGTAAGGCAAAAATCAAGCGGCCCTCTAAGCGAGATGGGTACAAGAGTGTGAGAAATTGAATGTGAGTGATCTAAGGAAAAGTTGGTGATGCGGAGATGAAGCTGTTGTAGACAGACAGACCTGGATCAAACCAGAGGTAGCGGCATTCATGACAAGCCAGGTTGCACGCTCTGCAAAGCTCCATTCGTCAGTGTCGCTGTTTTGATCGAAGGGAGGGACGTTGACTGCGATGTAGCTGAGCATGTATGGCCATTTCTGGCTTTCGGTACGGGCGGTCGAGAGAATAACCTGAAGTGTTGCGATGAGGGAGATGAGGAGAGTGGTGACGCCAGAAAGCTGAAGAACATAGTTGACGGGAGCAAGTGGCCAGTGGGACTGGGCGGTAAAGATGAGATGGATGAAGAGGACGGCGACGAGGGTGAGAACGGCGCCGGTGAGGAGGATCTGGATGGGGAGCGAGCGAGCAAAGGCGGGGCGATACTGGAGGTAGGGGTCGATATCAAACCTGGAGAAGGGTTGGCGAAAACACGGGGCATCAGCGGGGAAGCTTACTCGGGAACATCTCGCGCGACGACGAGGGAAGCCCAGACAAGGAGAGAGCGCATGGCAAGGAGCTTATATATAAATAGACATCAACAGTCTTGTAGCGGTTACTGACATCAGAGCGTGGTCGGTCACAGTATTGTAACGAGGTTTGTTCTAATGGGACAGGCAGTCCAACTGGTTCGTCGAGGGCAATTCCGGCGTGTTCCATTCTAGGCAAAACGTTACAAGTCTCTTCTTCACGGCGACATGCAAGTTTTGGCAGTCTCGGGTTCTGCTGCTCTCCATGCAGGAACACTGCCGTCCGCTCGCTAGACACCCCCGAGTCTCCCTCGTCGCCTTCGCCCTCCTCTTCGCCGCCTTTCTCCTCGTCCTCCTCGTCGCCCTCTCTCTCCCCATCATCAAGCCCGTCTATCTTCTCTCCGTCAAGTCCACTCTCACAGATCAAGTTCCCACCCATGTCGCGACAGAACTCCGCTTCGGTGTCTGGGGACTCTGTGCAACGAGGTCGGCGTCTTGATCTCTCACTAGCCTTCTTTCTCACTCCAGATCAGCGTGCTCAATCCTCCTACGTGGTTCTCCAACGGCGGCGAATGCTTTGGGCCCGCGCTTGGCTACGACATACCCCAGAACGTCTCCGACCTTGCTGGAGTCTCTCCAGCCATCGTCGGTGTAGTCGAACAGAGTCTTCTTGCCGTTCTCGTTCTCCATCCCATCGCTGCCGGCATCTCGTTCCTTGACTTTGTCCCCTCGTTCTTTCTCGGTATCCACGCTGTTGCTATCCTGACTCTTGTTATCGCAGTAATTGCTGCCATCGCTAGTACCGTAGTCTGTGCAATTGACCTGGCCCTCGTCATCATTGCCAGGGACAGGATCACCAATATCCCTTACAACCTTGAAATTTCGTTTGGTCCAGCGATATGGTTGGTTTTGGCCTCCACTATCATGACATGGCTGGCGGTTGTGTTTCTTTCCGCCAGAGTGTGTTACTGTTGTGGAGTGCGAAGGTATATATAACCTTGCTTTACTCTCGTCAACTGTCTTATCTTTATTTGAAGACATTCTAAACACGAGGACGACTTTCTGAACGACAAAGGCAACGGTGATAGAGCCACTAAGTAGTTTTTCAGTGCTTCCATCTGTACGACTTTATGAGTTTTATGACTAGTTACGACCCTGTCTCTAAGTTAAATCAATAGACGCGATCGATCTTGTATGCAATCCAAGTTGGGACAGCGTGATGTTTATGACAACATCTAGACCAAACAAATCATTCTGGTCTTACCGTCATCATGGGTATGATTGAGGCATGTCCCTCTCATCTATCGTTTGCTGCTGCGGTTTTGAACTCTCATCAAGGTTATCGCGAATGACCGGCTTGGGCGTAAAGGTATGTTCTGAATACGATCCCCTTTTCTCGCCCTGTGCTCACGAAGATCACAGTCCGAGTCAAATGTGATTCCGAAGACACAGTAGGCGATCTCAAGAAGCTCATCGCGGCACAGACAGGTACAAATGCTTCCAAGATTCAGTTGAAGAAATGGTAGGTTTCCCTTCCATATCTTTGGAGGGGCTTCTAATGCCATCCGCAACTAGGTATACTATTTACAAAGACCACATCACACTCTCAGATTACGAGATCCATGACGGGATGAGCTTGGAGATGTACTGAGTCTATTCTTCGGACAAGTGCTGTTTATCGTGGAATGCCCATAGTGCGCCTTGATTGACATGGACTGGATTTCTCTTGCGATATCTATGCCTTGTGGTTGATTGTCTCATCGATTATCTTCTATGCTCTAACTGCTGTTCTACTATCATACAAAGGATACAAGGATGGTGCTCGAGACTAATGAGGCTGCAGTGATGTAAGCCAACGGTATATGCGACTTTAGAAATCCATTGGAATGACTTGACAAAGTCGAGTTGAACTTAGTGTTGTCATACTGATATCATCATCAATTACCAGCTCGATAAGGAGTCAAAGATCTACGTACAGCTGCTATACCTGCAAGGTTGTTTTTTGTTGCGATAATTGGTTGCAGCTCAGGTGGAATCGGTGCGGGGTTTGGAACCGGTTCTGGTATGGGTACAGGTATGGGGTTAGGTGACGCAGTCACTATAAGAATGGATCAGAGAGACATTATTGCACTTTAATGTTAACGCACCTCTAAGTGAAGTAAAGGCAATGAGGACTACCGATGTTAGGGTGCGGTATAACATTGAGCAGTAAGACGCAGGGGAAAGTATGTCAATGGGTACTGGAGTTGCATCCCACCGTGCTTATAAGCTACACTCGGCAACAAGCAAAGCATTGGATGAGGTGGCCTTGTTTTCTACTACCTTGTACTTGGTCTTTGACGGAATGAGAAGCATTCGAAATACAAGGACGGCTGGAGAAGATGGATTCTCCGCATGCAAGTACCTCTGAGTTCATTCCATCAGGCTCATCGACTTCACAAGTTCTTGATGTTTAGCGAGGGAACCTATAGAGACAACAGCTTTTTCACACTCAAGGATTCAACTGGAATCCACTTTTCCCTCCAAGTGACGAGCGGCGAATATCAATTACGTAACACCATCTTGGTTCTAATGGTCACTGGCTACTTGTGGGATTGTTGAACGCGATGAACTCGTATCCTCCTGAGCTGCTGGCGCAATTAGCGCCAGTAATGTTTGTTGCTGGTCTCGACGGAGAAACGTCTTCTCAATCATCTGCGTCAACATCCTCGAAAGGGACCGACTTTGCCCTCTTGGCGTCCAGGCTCCGGGAGACGTTGCAGGCACAGCGCAAAGTCGCCATCTGGCAGCCTGAAAAGACGAAAACATTCCAGATCATACTCGTTGACAAGGATATCCGGTTTCCTCCGCGGAAGGTCGTCCCTCCAGAAGACCCCATGTATTCTGCGTCACATTCGCCCTTGTCGCCATTGACGCCGACTTCGCCTCTGCATCCTGATGGTTTGATAGCCCCTATATGGCTTAGGAAGCACACGTCGCTCGTTCCGTCCGTATTCGTTCTGTTTCTGCGCATCTATGAACATCCGCCATCCAACGGTACAACAAGTCCTCTCGAAGTACCTGATGTCAATCGAGAACGCGAGAGGGAAATGGAGGAGCGGAAATGGGACACGGAACTTGCGGCTGAGGTGGCGCAGCGGAAGAAGGGAACCAGTGAACGTGGTATGAAGCTCACCGTCGTGCTCATGACCACAAGAAAGATGTTAGGTGAGAACTAGTATTTCCAGACAACCCGTGTTTGAGTCTCATTCTCTCTATAGATGATCCTACCCTTGATACACGACTGACGTTCATTCGGAGACAAAGTGGTCTTGATTCACGGGCGGCTTTGTTTGTTCTTAGTCCAGTGAGCCAGAGCGAACTTAGGGAATTTGTGAAGAGGTGAGTATGCACGTCTTTGCCCCCAAGTCCGAGCAATCTAACAAGACTTAGCCTGCAGCAGGCACTCTACGAGCCAGCATTAGAGTACTATACTGCCCACTCGAAACGCGTACGACGGAAGCGTAATCGCCACTCACAAGCAAGTTATCCCAATCCTATACAAGGCGCGACAAATATTCCGCGTCCATTGCGTCCGGAAGGATGGACTGTGAGATACGAATACAAGATGGCCTGTTTTGCCGAGTTTCGCGGGGAAGATGAGGTAGCTTTGAAGTCAGTCGTAATAGTTCCCGATCGAGACTCGTTAACCTATGTCTTGTCGAGCAGGCACTACCAGGATGCACATAACATGCTCGTCGTCATGTTTGGATCTACTGCGATGCTACCACCCCGAACTAAAAGATGGGCAGAGGCAAAAGTCCTCGCGGATTGTATCAACTTAAAAGTAAGCATGCACCGTAATATGAAGATTGTCACTCATCATAAAGGCAAACGATAGATATGTAAGCTCTATCTATATAACAATGAGCATGCTCTTGCTCTTTCCCATCATAATACACATGTACGGATATTCTGCGATTTTTCACGTGGGTGGGGCATAGGAGAAGAGACATTCGAATACTGGAGTTGGATTGGAAGGCAGTGAGTCGTTTGGATACTCGCATGTTGATTCATTGACTCTATTGTAAGGTATCGTGTCCTTGCAGAGCTACTTGAGCAGGGTACACGTTCTACATTAGTAATACCCACTCATCAACCTGCAGTCCCCTTCAACATGGCGTCCCAACACAATGGCGGCGGAAGGGCTTTTACAACGAGTACTCTAGAAACCGAGACCATTCGATTGCTGGGTATCAATCCACGGCATGCGCTGCAGCACCCAGGCTTTTACTATGTCATGGCGGCTAAATGCACTGAGACGAGACGAGAAAGATTTCTGGCCCACTTAGAACTGGAGGTTAGTCGTGTTCATCAATGTCTTGATTTCTAGTCTTCTGATACCTTGCTACAGGATTCGCAGAAGACCTTTACAACAACACCTGGTTTTTCGAACGAAAAGAAAGTCGATCATTTGGCTATAATTTTAGAGGTAAGATTCGATTCTTGCCTGGTCAACTCGTCTGTTTGACTGATTGCCATTTAACTGCAGCTCTATACTAAATCATACGAACTGTTTAAGAAGCATACTGTCGTCAATCCGCCAAACCATACACAGAGCCGAATTACTTTATGGATCGCATATCGTATTGCACAAACATATTATGATTCTGCCAAATACGACATGGCAGTACGGTTGGTCTTCAGTATTCACAGGCAGTTACTACATTCCATTTGACAATTTCAAAGGTTCTTTGAACGCATTGCAACGATTTACCGTCGAGAAAGCTGGGATTCATTACTTCGACCACTCTTATCCACGTGGTATACTTGTGCCCGAAAGCTCGGGGATATCGAGCTAAGTATAAAATTATTGATCGAAATGTTGGGTCACGGTAAGTCCTCTATTCTGCTATTTTGAACGCGATCACTGAATGAAAACCTCTTTGCAGATGCTACTAACACAGAGGTATCACAATGCGTCGAAGATCTCTTGGCCATTTTGAAGGTAGAATGTCTTGTATCACTCTTCGATTGATTTGCTGAGACACCAAAGAGTACAGTCCCGTCATCAGATGAACCTTTAGTCGTCGATATCCCAGAATCTCGGTCAATATGTGAATTGGATTCTTCATGCTTTTGATCTCTTTCTCACTTCATCATCATACATTGCTCAGTCGATCACAATGTTGTCTTTTGGTCTCCAGAGGCTAAGGTTGGAGAATCAGAAGCATTTCAACTATCTCTTGTCGCTCCCAAAGGCATACCCATATCTTCCCTTCCAATATCATCATTGGCTATCCATTTCTCCCACACCACTTCTCCATTGATTGTGCGGCACAGATCTTCGGAGAACTCGACGCCTTCTTCGTTCTCCTTCATCGATGTAGGACATATATCATCCTCTTCCGAAGAGCTAGAAGAAATCATCACCACCCTATGTTGGGAAAGGGGAGGCTGTTTCATATTTTCGGGAAGCGTATCTTCTGACTTTCCAGCTTCGATTAAAGTGGTTGTTTATATCTCTTATCCCCTCCACACACTCACCGCTATTCTGATAGATCGACCGAATTGTGCTGCACATAGAAGAAGAGAAATGGCAGATCCAAATACCCATCAATCTTACTACGCGCCAACACACGAATGCTCGATGGCTGACGTCGGTTGAACCACCGCGGTTTTTACCCATAAGGCGCGAAAATTGCTCTACCCTTAGGTTCGACTTTTGTCTTTCATACTGGTTATTTCTTATGAATGTATTAGCGTGAAACATCGCTCGCATACCCTGGAAATATCCTTATCACACGAGTCACCCGCCTATCTGAACGAGGAGTATCCGATAACAATTAGCATAACCAATATCGATAGTCGGCCATTTGACGTAGCTGTCAATGTTCTTATTCCTCCAACAGAAATTGACGGTGCTGGTTCGTGCCTCCAAATACGAATACAAACAAAGCGCTGATTTACCTCTATGAAGTAAACACAATTATTCTCGGCGAGGAGCGCTCCTCCAGTTTTATAAAAGGCGTCCCTTTTGGATTGCTTGAGCCTGGAGCTAATGCAGTAAAGACGCTATATCTAGTGAACACGGGTGCACCCGGTGACAGAGTGATTGATATTTCAATCCAGTCCCGACCACCGAACTCGACCGCGGATCCTGCCGAGCCTGAACTAGATGATATGACTGAAACGACGAGGTTGCTCATTGTCCCAACTGTTGACCCTCTCAAGATCGTGCAGTCCGTGTCCTACAGACATGGCCTAGAGGCGTGGCCTGGGTTAGCCGATCTAGATACCTTCGATGGAGACACATGGAATCCTGTGAGGACAAGCGAAGCACTTGTGAACACAAAAATAGAATGCACGGGACCATCACCTTTGCAAGTGGAGAGTGTAACCTATGAGAGAGAGGTGCTTCCCTTTTTAACGATATGGAAAGGTTCAGTCTTATGAGATATTAGGAACACGAGGGGATCAGATTCATTGAATGTTCTGCGAACGACGCGGAAGGTTCAGCATCTGGTGTGCATGACATTTTTCGTACATCACCTGTTTTTGAATCAGTTGGCAGAATATCATCCGGGTGAAGAGTTATCTCACATCTGCCGGTTTGCGCTGTCAGCATCCGAGAATGAAGTCGAGGCACAGACACTAGAAACGGGGGCCTATCGTCTTGTGTGGCGAAGGTTGGAATGTTCTTTTTGATTTCTTTGACGAACGAGGACTTATTCCATGTTCCGTAGAATCTATGCAGATGGCAGCTTTAGCTCGCAGTCTTCGACTGTGATACCACTTCCTACACTACAACCTCCCGACGAAGACTTGGTCGCTTTGCTCTCTATACCCTCACGAGCAACTCTGCACGTACCTATACCGCTCACCATCTCCGTTCGCAATTATCATCCTTCACGGTCAGCGAACATCGTGATGCACCTTGAGCTCGAACCATCCGACGGGTTCATTGTTGCTGGGCTACGGAGCGGTCGCTTACCCATTCTAATGCCTGGCGATGAAGAAAAGTTCACCTGGAAACTGATACCCATCGAGTGTGGTCACGTCAAGATTCCGCAAATTAAGATAATTGATAAACGGCCAACACTCACTAGCGGAACAGAGCCTACGGCTGAGACGGTGACGCAGGGCGAGATGGTAAAAATTGTTAATGTAAGACTAGCCTCGTCTTTGGCTCAAACAACTGGCGATCAACTGGAGTCTGGAGGTACTCTGGGAACCGTACTTGTCTTAACAAAGTAGGATAGTAGAGGCATCTATTCAACCTAAGTTACGACTATCGACCTCTGATAATACTTGTGCTTTTTTACGAGCCAAAGACCACCCTGTGGCTATGGTACCGCCGACATCATAAAATGACTGTGCTAATAGCAGAGTCACGAAAGATTCATTGCTGACAAGGAGGAACAGTAGAGGAAACATTTGCCGTTTTCGATTAAATATCACATGGCGATGATGCAATTAGAAGACCAACTGGGAGAAAACCATTATAAAGCCATGGACTGAACGATATACTTCGAGAGACCATTCTTTCCCATCAACACATATGACGATTCCAGACGTTAACATCTTTCCCCATGCGACGGGGCGTGCAGCAGAACTTGTCGCGAAACATCAGGAACCTCAAGATTTCGTATTTTACTCTGGATGGGTGAGTGATTGCCTCGTCTTTAGCAACGTCTCTCGTTTTAACAGCGGTAATCTCCAGTTCTGTCCATTTGTTCAACGCGTTTGGATCGCACTTGAGGAGAAGGGAGTAGAGTACCAGTATCGGGAAGTCAATCCATACAAAAAGGAAAAACACTTTCTTGGTCCGTGTTCTCGTATACATCCGAGTGATTAGAACATAGGCTGATTTACATAGTAGACATTAACCCTAAAGGCCTCGTTCCTGCCGTTGAGTACAAGGGAAAAGCAATTTACGAATCTCTCGTTATTTGCGAGTTCCTTGAAGACCTTTATCCGACTCAAAGGCCTCTTCTCCCTACTGAGCCTCTTATGCGTGCAATCGTTCGCATCTGGATAGACTTCGTTTCGAAGTCTATCGTGCCTGCATTCCAACGCCTATTGCAAGCTCAAGATGCAGAGAAGCAAGCTGGACTTCGTGAGGAATACCTTGAAGCTCTTCGAAAGTATGCCAAGGAAGTGAAGGGGCCATACTTCCTCGGAGAGTACTTCAGTCTTGTCGATGTTGCGGTCGCTCCATGGATTACAAGGGACTACGTTCTTGAGGAGCACCGTGGATTCAAGAGGGAAGACGTGAACGAGGTATGGGTCAAGTATGCGAGTGCTATCGAGAAACGACAGAGCATTGTCCAAACACAGAGCGTGAGTAATCTGCCAACAGCTGCGCCAATTGCTAATCCAGTGCTTGTTTTAGGAAAGAGAACATCTTGATGAGATCTATGGTCGATATTTGCGTGACGAGGCGCAAAGTGAAGCTGCAAAGGCGATCAGAGCAGGGAGAGGTATTCCGTAAAGAATCTTTGCAACAACATCAGATGGAATCATCGAAATAGCCGAAATAACAAACAATGATGCGAATTCTATGTATTCTGTAGTTCTGATATATGATGGGTTCAAGAATCAGCTATCCCTTGATAATGTGGATATTGCTCGCCTTCGCAGTCTGCGTCTTTGCTCAGGCTAGCAACTTGCCAAATCTCGAACCAGGCCTTTTCCAAGCAAGAGCAAATGTTTCAATAGACGCACCTCTCCTGGATGTGTGGGAGGCTCTGCTCGATTTCCCTGCATATGCCGAGTGGAATCCTTTTGTCCGGTCAGTCACTCCCAGCGTCAGCAGTATAACCTCACAGAACAATGTATTACAGGTCGCAGGTGGTGACTGACGCCCTGGGGATACCCACGGTCGAACAATTACCGCAGGAAGACCTTCGCCTTCTCATCCAAGCGCAGATCCCGCCTCTTCCGCTTCTTGTAGATGCAAATACCCCAGCAGACCCACTGCACACCCAGATTTCGTTTGAAAACATCACTCATATAGACACCACCAATCGACGGCTCGCATGGAGGGCAATTATGCTGCCTCAGCTTTTACTTGACGCAGAACGTTGGCAAGCTTTGAGCACGACCGAGGATGGTAAAACTTTTTATGAGTCAGTGGAGGTATTTCGGGGCCCGGTGTCATACGTGGTCGACGCGTTCTTCGCGCAGGGGGTTCAAGAGGGATTTGATGCACAAGCAGCTGCCTTGAAGTCTCGCGTTGAAATGGGTTAACCCGGCGCTGTTGTGTCAAAGTTAAATACGTACGTACAGTAGCCCAATTTCCTCCATGTATTGTACAACGATGAAATGGATGGAAAACAACTATCTGTCAAACCTTCGACGGAATGTTGGTGCCTTACATGGCGTCTCTGAAATTTGTGATAGGTACTCAGCATGTGGAACAGCAAAAGCGCTCTGGCAAAATCTATTATACATGTTTAGTTTGGCCGTTCAATTCGATTTTACCGTCCGCATCCGCTGATCGGGATCGGAACTCGCGGCCTATTACTTCAGCTGCCTTCAGTGGCGACGTTCTATCGGGAAGAGATGGGTGGAGGAAAAGAAAAGACAATGAGATTGACCAGCTTTGTAATCGTATTCGAAGAGACAGACAAAGGTGCTTATTCACTGGAGATTAGATGGCATGTATATCATTGATGTGATCGTGAAATCGTTCCGGATAACCGGACGCCTTTTCTCCATAAACTATGCCTCGAAAAGCTCATATCCACTATGTTTCCCTCCGTTCGTCCCTAGTTAACCTCCCTATCTCTATATATGGTCCTCTTCTAGAACGCAACATTGTGCGCCTGCCCAGAAGTTCATTGATTCTTATTTGACGTTCTGAATACAGAGACCCCAACATCTGGCCATTCATCTCAAGCTCGTATCAAGTGCTCAAAAACAGAGCGGAAATGTTGAGGCATATGTTGGATGGACAGGAATGGCCTCGGCGTCCTCTTTGAACCATTTTAGCTCCACCCAAAATGCAGAGAAGACCTTAGAGACCGTTGAAATTGATCCACAATATGCTCAAGGTCTTGGGCTAAGTCAAGGGGACTTGGTACGCGTTCACACCATTCAAGTGATTCTTCGCTCCCTGCTTAGTCAGTCATAGGTAGAAATTGGATTGCTGCACGACTTGCCCTTGGCGAAATCAGTTGCGACTGAACCACTCACTTCGGATGACTGGGACATAATTGTAGGTTCACCAGTCACATATTAATCAACTCGTTGCCATACAATTTGGACAGGAAATCCACGCGTCACATGTAGAATCCACTCTTCTTTCACAAGTCCGCGTTGTGAAAACGGGCCAAGAAATTGATGTTTGGGTCATGGGGAGGACAAGGGTAAGATTAAGAGTCGGTACGTTGGATCTTGAATACCATTCACTTGATATAAACCTGTTCTAATTCCATGAAACAGTTAACATCGATCCCTCACCAAAAGGCAGCGCTCTTCTTTTGACAACTAATACGGAAGTGAGTATCGCGCCAAAACTCCATCGGTCGGTTCAAAGAGACAACAAAGCTCGGGAAGAAAGGGGAATGTCTGGTGATATTCCAAAATCGGTAGAGAATGAAGCAGAACAGAAGCACATCTCGCACTTTCTCCGACTTCTGCCTTTCGGATTAGCCCCCGTGACACTACCAGACTATCCTGGGCCTGAATTCGTGGGCTATGTTTCTCCACTAACTTACCAAAAATTATGTCCAGAAATGGAACATGAAGAAGGGGACTATATCCACTGTGCCAAATTCACCTTCAAGCGCCTACCGCCACCGTCTGAACCCCCCTCGTCCTCGACACCTGTTCCACCACCACCACCACCACCTGTTCCTCGCGTCATTGTGCCTGCTGCTTCAGGAAAGGATAATACCTCAGTTGAAAATGTTCAATCAGAAGACATAATTTTCGTTGGGTCCGTTCCCGGAATCCCAGATAGTCATGTCATATTTCCTGCAGCTCCCAGAGGATTGGAAGAATGGGATCTGGTGGTGTATGAAGGTTGCTATCCAGTGTTTACAGTCGATCTTACATTTCCGGACAGGCTTCATACATCTAACAATACATCTAATCAAAGTATGAAAGTGAATGCTAAACCCATCTCCACTGTGACCTCGGCCTTGTGAGTGTTCCATTACCTCTTCATTATTCTGTTGACATCATGTTAACCAGTACAACTACCTGGAAGACTACCCTTGCCGGTGTAGATCACATCCTAGAAAATGCGACGAACTTCTGTCTTAGAAAATTTATATGTCATGTTTATGCAGACACAGTGTATGGTGGTATGACTGCCGTCTGTAGCAAAACGATGGGGAGCTTACCTGTCTTTCAGTCTCTGCACTCTTGCTTACTGGGAGATCCGGCACCGGGAGAACATCTATTGCTCAACATGTAGCCAGAAACATTCAACACGATCCCAAAATATGTGCATGTAAGTACCCTTAATGAATATCGAAGTATACACTTCAGCTTCCTCACAGACACATTATTCGTTGACGTGTCGCGATATGCTGAACTACCAATTTCTTCTGTCAAATCCCTCTTACAATATTGGTTCGACAAGGCGATATGGCATAAACCCAGTATTCTAATTTTAGATAATTTAGACAAATTGATTGGCGCAGAAGTAGAGGTGAGACCCTATATAATGAATTTCTAGTTAGATCGTTCGTCCTCTGAAGGCCTTAACAGCACGCAGACTCGTTTCGCACCCGACACATCACCGAATTATTTTTATCTTTATACTCCTCTTCTTCGCGCACCGCCGCTCGAAACAGTCGAGGCTTACTTCTGCTGGCTACTGCTACCTCAACGGCTTCACTCCACCCTCTTGTTAACTCGGCACATATATTCCAGGAGGAGATTAAAGTGAAGCCACCAAACAACGATGCTCGACGAGACGTGAGTCATTTTATTACAATATAACATATTGACCTTTGACACGACGAATACTTGCAGATCATAAAAAGCATCGTTGATGGACGTCTTGCTGCTGCGCAGGATATTCATCTGGACACGGAGTCTCCGCTTAACTACACCGCTCTTGCAACTCAAACGGAGGGTTATTCTGTCATCGATTTGCAAGACTTGGTCGGTCGAGCTATCCACCAAGTTGCAATTCGGGCTGCTGACGCAAGACAATCGGTATACTGGCAGTCCTTTTGTCCGTTTCATATCAGATTGATGCCGATTATCAGGCGGTGCTTTCTCCTGCAGACTTCACAGCGGCACAGGTCAATTTCACGCCTCACTCTCTGCGAGACGTTAAACTGCAGAAATCAGATGTCGCGTGGTCGGACATTGGTGGTACGAATAGTCACCAGTCAAATACCAACACCTCTTGACTTAGTATAGGCTTACATGAGACGCGAAGGATTTTGCGTGAGACTCTGGAATGGCCAACTAAATATGGTCCCATCTTTGCGCAGTCGCCGTTAAGGCTAAGATCAGGGTAAGGTGGTATACCTTCATGACGGCGTATTCCTGACTATCCCAGTCTTTTGCTATACGGTTATCCAGGATGTGGAAAAACGTTGCTCGCATCAGCTGTTGCCAAAGAGTGTGGACTCAACTTCATCAGCGTAAAAGGTCCAGAAATTCTGAACAAGTACATTGGTGCTAGCGAAAAATCGGTAAGAATACTAGCTCCTTATTTTTTGACAACGTTCACTGTTCATATCAGGTTCGAGATCTGTTCGAACGAGCGAGTGCTGCCAAACCTTGCGTTCTCTTCTTTGACGAGTTTGATTCCATCGCACCAAAAAGGCAAGGACTATCCATCTAAACACCCGTCATCCATTTGACACGGATGAACAGAGGACATGATAGCACAGGTGTCACTGACCGTGTTGTAAATCAGCTGCTAACGCAGATGGACGGAGCAGAAGGCCTGGATGGTGTCTATGTTCTAGCTGCTACAAGGTACCTCTTGGTGACAACATGTTTTCTATGACACAAATTTAAAAACCCACAGCCGCCCTGACCTGATAGATTCGGCTCTTTTGCGCCCTGGTCGATTGGATAAATCCCTTCTTTGCGGAATGCCTGATACTGAGGAACGCCGAGAGGCAGGTTATCATCAACTCCAAAGCTTCATATTTCATAAATACTTTTTGTCTCTAGATTCTCCAGGCCGTAAGTCAACGGGTCTCGGTCTCACCATCAGTCGACTGGGAAGAAGTAGCTGCAGCAACTGAAGGATTCTCGGGCGCTGACTTGCAAGCTCTCGTTTACAATGCGCATCTTGATGTCATCCACACCTCTATCCATGTTTCTTCGGATCAGAAAGCGGCTGATGTCGTCGACGACGACGATCCCGTTGAATTTAAGGCGATCGGTGGTGAACCAAGTTCCAAGACGCGGAGTAGAGCAGAGCAGTCTGCCCTGGAGAAAAGGGTAACCTCACTAGATGGGGAATTGATGAACATTGTCTGATTTTCTTGTTACAGCTACGACAAATAAAGCAAGGGTCGCGAGCAAGGCCGGAGGCATCAGCTCCTGTTACGTCCCAGGCGAAAAAGGTATGTTTTAAGCCGTCCCTTCGTAGTTAGTCATCCTAATATGCTACAGCACGAGATCGCTGCTGAACATCTTCAACGTGTTCTTAAAACGATGCGGCCGTCCGTGTCTCCTGAAGAACATCGTCGGCTTGATCGAATGTTCGTGGTTTCAATCATATTGTACATACCCCCTTACAATCTACGACAGATACCGCGCATTTGTGTCAGACCGTAGCGCTGAATTCATAGCACCGCCTGAAATTGGTGGAATTGGTCATCGTGTTACTTTGGGTTGAATATTAATTATAGAGGAGGCTCTAGTTGATGAAGGTGGCAAATCTTCTCACGAAATGACAACGTCAATTTCTTGCAAGGATATATTTTTCTATTTCTATTATAGAAGCGCAATTTCCCGGTACTCAGAACTCAAGGGGGGATTAATCAGAGTCAACGAGTGAGGACAAAATTTTCCGGCGAAGGTCCATACCCCGCTGATGGTAATTCGATAGTTAGTAGTGCTCTTGCGCAGCCATATGTTCCCATGCCTTCATCGTCAATACCGCCTCTCGGTGTAGCAAGTCGCATGCTTGTTTGATATGTGATAGTTCTGTTCTAGACGAACCCACGGCGAATCGTATACAAAAAACGCCATTGAGCACTGTTGAGGTCAACAGAATATCATGGCGGGCGTTGAGTCGTGAGTAGAACAGTTTGTTCATCTTGTTCAGAGTTTCTAGGGAATACTGAGGCTGCTTGACGGACTTGAGTTTTGGATCCAATCGAAAGACCGAGAGGGCAAATGAAGGAGGTGTAACGAGAGACAAGATATCCGAATCAGCGACGAAGTTTGCGAAAATTCGATTCAGAGATATGGTCTGAATTGAATAGTTGTCAGTTTTGCTAAACGCGAATAGGAATAGGTAGGAGTGACGGATGACCTTGCGGATGTAGCTCCTGAAACCTTCGGCACCAAAACTGCGAAGCACAAACCATACCTTCAGAGACCGGAAACGACGGCCGAGGGCCAAATGCCAGTTACGGTAGTCAATGACTGTCCCTAGATTACTATGAGGCTCAAGTGTACCCAGAAATAACGAGTATGCTAACCGGAATCGCCTTGTTTTGTCCTCAAGAAAGGTGGGGTGACGTCCAAGGCATCAGTTAGATACTTTCTATCTCTCACCCACAGAGTTGAGGCATCAAAATTGACAAGACCCCACTGAAGCATTCTAGGTCAGACGACTTTTTATCTGGTGAAAAACGGTTACCGACTTTGTGGAAATTCGTGCAGAAAGAGTTTGCAAGTTCATTGATCGTTTTGAGATGACACATTTCTCTATACTCAGGGCAGGCGAGGGCAACACCAGCCCATGCGGCGTCCACGTGGACCCACAATGACGGGTGTTCCTGTACTTGATGAACACGTTAAGATTCGGAATACGTCATGGAATGCTGGAAGCAATACCAATCTGCTGTATTTCTGGAAGGTTATCGATAGCACCAGAAGAAGTCGTTCCCACAGTCGCAACTTTTGTCTATGAGAGCCGTTCCACTAGCCAATCAAGAGAGGAAAGACTTACTCAGAACAAATGGCTTCAACCCTTGCCTCTCGTCCTCTTCCAAAGCCAGGCGTAGTGTTTCGCCACGAAGAGAAAAATTGTCTTCAGCTTTGACCGCCAAGACACGAACAGAAAGGCCAAGAACAAGTCCAGCCTTGACACCCAATGAATGAGTCTGGGAGGTCGTATAGATGACAAGATTTGTTAAGGGGACGTCGGGATGATGGCGTAGATATAGCGAGCGCGCTGCAACAATAGCGATCAATGCAGAATCAGAGGCAGTGTTCTGAGAGTATGTCAAGACCTTTCGAGGCTCAATGTCATGAGCATACCTGTATCGCGCCTCCTCCAACCTCCGAGGAGTTCAGAAATTCTGGGCTCAGTCCTAACAGTTGGCAAGCCCAGTCCATGACGAGTGCTTCGAGCTCGGTACATGCAGGGCTTGAAGTCCACTGGGAGTTAATTCAATTTCACTCAAACTGCAGTCCGAAAAGGCGATCTCACGTTGAATCCGGGGTTAGAAGTTGCGGTCGAATAGAGATCAGCAAGTATCCCTTCAAAACTGCAACCAGTTGGGAAGTATGCGAAGAATGAAGGGTGCTGCCAGTGAGTCAAACCTGAATAGAGGTTGTGGGATGCTGTATTAGTTGTGAGGAGATAAGCCATACCAGGGACTATGAGTTTTTGGTAGTCATCTGCAATGACATCAAAGTCCTCGCCTTGCTCAGGAGCGGTCACTTGAAAATGCGGTCTTCGTCTATGTAGCCATCTAGAACACGCTATTAACACTCACGAGGGATGTGTCGCTTCAGATATCCTGGATTGACCTCCGAGATTACGGGTCGGTTCTCGAGAGAATAGTAATAGTCACAGATGCGATCAATGGCTTGGTAGCCAGCTTTCCTGAACCTTGTCGGATCTGTTAGCAAAGGATGCGGCATCGACCAAACGCCCCACATACTGTTCAATATCCATGTTACTTTTGACGGCGTATATTCGGTGTGTTGGAAGTGGGAACTGTTACAAATTTCATTCTATTCATACATAAGTATATAGCCGGGTACATGATCAAGCACTGAATTTTTCATGAGATTTTACTTCCGCGGAAAGTGTACATAGGGACACAAACACCTGGCACCGCCACAGACGTGCTCAGTGCCACCTGTTACGGAGGATCTCACTTCGGCAAAAATGGATCTCGAACAATTTAAAGAGCTCCCTCTGTCTCTAGGTAGGTCTCATCACTAGCCACGTTCCAACTCAAGTCATACCTCTTTATGTCCAGCACGTGAACAACCTTACCTGTCCGCCTTCGTCTTGGTGTTGGGGGCTCTGAGTGTTACACGTCTGTTCTACCAGACGCTCTCTGTTCTCCTTCAGATATTCGTTATTCCTGGGAAGAATGTCAGAACTACAAACTCCACATATAATTCACGCGTCTGACCGTTTTTACGCGCTTATAGCTCAAGCAGTTTGGTGCCAGGAAAAACGCATGGGCTGTTGTCACTGGTGCGTCTGATGGTATCGGCAAAGAGTTCGCGTATGAACTTGCCAAGGCCGGGTTCAACGTCTTGCTTGTCGCTCGTAACAAGGTCTTGCTTCAGTCGACAGCTTCGGACATTGGTGCGTAGCATACTCAAACACTTGCACCACGCACGCGTCATTGAAGTCTTCCATTGCAGCCAAAAAGTACCCAGGAGTATCTACCGAATTACACTCGATCGACTTTGCAAAAAATGACGAGGTTGCCTATAAACATCTATCTGCTGTCCTGAATGACAGGGACATTGGTGTTCTCGGTAGAGCCTCCTCTCGTTTCTCTTGTCTTACCGCTCTGACCGTGATCTTTGAACAGTGAACAATGTTGGAAAATCTCATGCCATGCCTGTGTACCTTGTCGATACTCCCCAGGAAGAAATGGCCGATATTGTTGCCATCAATGTCAATGCAACTCTTCGTGTCACATACGCTGTCCTTCCTGGCATGATTAAGAGGTATTTTCCCTATTTGAGATCCAAGAATAACAGTCCTGACACAGCTCGAAAGAAAACGTGGTTTGATTTTGAACATTGGCTCCTTTGCAGGTGCCGTTCCATCGCCTATGCTGGCTGTCTATTCAGGCACTAAAGCTTTTCTGGCAACGTTTACGAGCGCTCTTGCCGAGGAGGTCAAAGCCCACAATATCACTGTGGAACATGTAAACACCTATTTCGTTGTACGTCATCCAGAACCTTTCACTTGTGATCGAGCTTTCAAGCATGGGCTGCAGGTTTCGAAATTGTCGAAAATCCGTAGGGCATCTGCGCTCATCCCACATCCCGGACCATTTGTGCGGTCTGTTCTCTCTAAAATTGGCATGGCTTGTGGGGCTGCTTACAGCGGTCGTCCGGGAACATCGACGCCATACTGGTCGCACGCGTTGATGGATTACGCAATGACTGTCATTGGTCACCCAAGCCTCTTCATCAGCTATACGCATTGGCTGCACAAGAGCATCCGGAGACGTGCATTGAAGAAGCAGGAGAGAGAGGCAAAGCGGCTGTGACAGTATGCGATCATTAGCACGTGGCATTGTTTGTTTGTACGGAAATGCGAATGTAGCGTGTTGTCATTGCCCAAGACGGCGGCGACGCGCATGCAACTAAAGCTTGAGCTTGCCGTCCGACTACCATGAAGCGCCAGCCATCTAGAGCTCCTTCGCCCACTCCAACAGCTTTCTCCGGCATATCTAACTACAGGACGGATTCATATCGCCCCATCAGAGACAAGAGTGTCCCTGCCGTGCCTCAAATCGACTTCCGGACAGTTTCAAAAATACACTTCGATGAATTATCCCACTATCTTGCCGCATATCTTGCCAAAGGTCGGTTCTTCTATATCGAAATTAATTCATGATCACGACTCTGTGCATTAGCGGCTCCCAATTCTCGAGCAAACGCACGACAAAAGCTTACTCGGCTCACATCCCAGCAGTTCCATGAACTTTCAACAGATGTGTATGACGAGCTAGTGCGAAGGCAAAGTGATACTGAAGGTGCGGTGACGTCTTCGTCTGCGTTCCAGCCTAACACTTCCTCTTAGCCGTCCCTTTCCTCCCACTTCGAAGTGACTTCCATCCAAAGAGGAATCAAGCGCGCCAAAAACTTGCAACCTTACCCTCTTCTCGATTTGAAGACCTTTCTAGTGACGTGTATTTTGAACTGTCACGGCGGTATCCAGAATTCAAGGAGAATGTGAGCTGTGCCGCATCGCTTATCGTGTCTGATTCTGATAATTTCTCAAGCCATTCGGGAATGCTCCAGCCGAGGACTACCCAGCTTCTGAATTCCCAAGCACGTCACCTCCTCAAGTTCCCTTGCCTGGTCGTGTTTCCGGTAGGACATCTGCAGACCGGCCCGCTGACAGCGGATACAATAATGTATCAAGTCGGCGACCTTCAGAAGACCGAAGACGGCCGAGTGAAGATATAGTGTCTTCCGGTCGCAGAAGTGAGGAAGGCTACCGGAGAAGCGAAAGCGTATATCGAGGGAGATCTAGCGAGGATAACTATGCCTCAAGTGCATCTCAGAACACTGCATCTCGTCGAAAGCCTTCTCAAGACACTACTCGCGATTACCGGCGTCCCAGCGGCGTTGTCAGCAACAGTGGTAGTAGCGATACCACCGTCAATCCCGCCCAAGGCACGACAGCGACCAGTGGCATGATCATCCCCAACAAGAGTACATTCGAGGAAGAATACATCAAAGTACCCTATGGCCGCGAAAGAGAGAGCGGGAGCATGAGCATCGATGAACGGGATAGGGGTGGAGACAACGGTAGGTTCACCGATGGTGACCCCGACAGTGCGAGTGAATATCCAATGAGTCCGCGAAGCCCTCCTGCCGGCCTGAGTGGGTTGAGCGCGCGGCTGAAGGATGTTAATGGCGACGATAGTGATGACCGGGACGCAGGAGCAACGAGTGGAAGAAATGATGAATATCTTGATATTGATCGGTCTACTGGTGATATGGGATCTCATTCCGCTGGTAAAATAAATGGCTCAGAGGATCAAAGCAAGATGAAGAGGGAATATGAGTACAAGATTGCCACGATGCAAACTCAAATTACCAACCTTCAGCGTGAGATTGGAGATTTTGATGGAAAGGAGAGGAGATTAGCTGAAGCAGAGTCGAGGGTAAGGCAGATGGAGGAAGAACTTGCAATCTTTAGACAAGTAAGCGTCGTCTGGAGTTGCGGACTTGCGGAATCTCACTTCGTCTCAGCGTACTGAAGAACAAACGTCTACTATGCGTGTTCTGCAAAAAGAACTCGATGAACTTCAGGAGACTCGCTTGAGAGAAGCAGAGCGAGCTACACGCCGCGCCCAGGATGACGAAGAAGAGTTGCGGATCCTTCGAGATCGATGCGAGACTCTTGAGGAAGAGCGACAGAACCACCAAGGAGAGGTTCGTGCCACTCCTTCCTGGCTGTTGTACAAACCTCTGATTTTTTATCCAGACTGACATGGATGTTGTGAACCAGCTACGATCAGATATGGAAGGATTGCTATCAGAGCTTGGGGACCTTTCTCGTCGCAACGACGAACTTATGGCAGCAAAAGATTCCGATCTTGGCATTATTCGTGAACTCGACCAGCAACTTAAGGACTACAAACGCAAGTATGAGCAAGCAAAGACAGAGCTTCGCAATGTCAAAGGTCCGATTCATTGTTTCTGTCCGGATATCATTAAAATCTCACGACATTTCAGCAACTTCACAACTCTTTGTTCAACCTCCTAAATTTGATAAAGCTGAGGACCAACTACCGGTTTCTTCGGATGGGGGAGTACTTGACATTCATATTACTGCGTTCCTATCTGCTGTCGACGCCCTTCTCACTGCTGGCCGATCGAATGCGCCTACTCGAGTACTTATGCCAATGAAATCTGTCGTCAATGCCGTGACTGCGATTGTTGACGATGTTCATGCCTGGGAACACCGACCTCAACGAGAGCGCTCTGACGTCGATCCCGAAGCGCTTCGCTCTCTTTGTGAAAGAGCTGAGGCGACTCTTAGTAATCTTGTGGCTGCCTCAAAAACTCATGCTACGAGTTCAGGCCTGTCACCTGTCAGTCTTTTGGATGCAGCCGCTAGTCATGTATCTATCACTGTCACTGAGATTGGACGAACACTATGCATCCGCAAAGCTACTAAGGCAGAGCAAGAACAATACGCGCAACCGCCTTACCCATCAGTCACTTCCACAAGTGCATTTAATCCCTCCCTTCGTTCTGTAGAAGAGAATAAACCATCACATCAGCGCAAGGGCAGTTCAATCTCCATCTCAGGTCGCAATAGGTTTCTGGATGTATCTCCACCATTGCCTGCTAACCGTGCGATGAATGGTCGAAGACCGCCTTCTGACAATTCAAGTTCAGAGAAGACAAATTCTCCTCCACCAATTTTTGACCAGCGTGCAAATTCGAACAGCGTCCTATCTGATGACTCGGCTCAGGTTGAGGGATCTGAGGATGCTTGGACCGAGCTAAAGGTGGATATTTATCTTGTATTCGCAATATTGTTCCTGACGAGAGCTGCCTTTGTATAGCCATATCTGGAAGCACAAACTGAGTCAATTGTTTTCGCGATCCAGAGCGTTTTGTCTGCCGTTCGCAGTCCCACTCCCTCTCCTTCGTTGAACGAGAACCTGACACAAATCATTACCATTGTATCAAGCATTGTTGCTGTCTGCAAAGATAATATTCCGGTTGCCTTTTCCAAACAAGGCAACGATATCCTGCGCGAGCTTGACGATCACGCGAATAAATTGAGCGAGGTACAAGCCTTGCCAGATGTTACGAAAGAATCACGACAGATAATGGCGAAGTCCAGTTTTGCCATCGCCAATGCCATGAAAAGCCTCACGAAGTTATGATCTATTCTCAACGACATATCAGATTACGCCGGTCCCTTTCTTCTACATGCCTGGATTTGCTTTACACTATTTTTCGAGTATCTTAATATCTAGATCGTCTGTGATTCAACGAATTTAATCATATGACGAAATCTTATCAGAGGGTGCCTTTAAGCCACACAAGAGGTTCGAATTCATATGATCCTTGCTATCTTTACCAACAATTTTGGTAAGTAACACTACGGTTTGAGTCAGCACAGGAAAAGCAGTGCCTTTGCGATTGAAGCATAGCTATAAGCGCTGTATCCAATGGCCGTGTGACACCATGCAATATCAAGACGACCAAATTGGGGCAAAAAACGAGCCTTTCATGCTCACGTCGAGAGAGCAGGTACAGTAGTTCATCTCCTACACATACATTGCCGTGCCTGTCGTAAATTTCGAGGTTTGTTAAAGAACGATGGATTGTCCAAAGACATTGGATAAGCTCCTCTTCTGTGATGCCCGTATACTCAAGGCAGAGGAATTCCAGCTCACAACATGACCTCGATAGTAGGGAGAGCAACCGCTGTGGCCAGCTGGTACTATCCAGCACTCGTCCATATGTAAGAGATAATTCGCGGAGAGCGGGTGTCTCCAGGAAATCCATGAGTTGATCCAACCCATGATCAAGGATTTCCTGATAAACTTTTAATGTTGCGAGGTGGGGAACAAATATGGGCTGAAACAGTGTGGTGGAAGGCGTATCTGTGGTGCCGAAGTGACGAAGATCGCATACCACGAGATTCGTAGAGTATAGAAGGACAGCATGTAACGTGGACAGCGAGATATATGAATTGTATACAAGGTGTGTCAACCTTTGCCAATTGGTGTTTGGTACAAAACTGCCCTCGAATGCGCGGTCCCAACGACCCCATGTGGGCCGATTGCTCCAGGAAAAAGAATAGAGAGACGGAGTGTTATGAAGGAGGCGATCTATAGCGTCGAAGTCTTCCGCATGACAATTTCGGAGAGTAAGGTCAAGTGTTTCCAATCGAGGCATCACAAGATTGCTTAGAGGCTGGAGTAGGCCGTATGATCCTGGAAGCAACAGATTGATTTCTCTCCAGAGATGCGACCGAGTAGACAGTACTTTCAAAAGACATCGTGCACGCGTTACGTGATCCATGTCACGAACTGGAGGAAACTCATCCAATTCAAGACTAAGAACGAGTGGTCTAGTCGCTCCTCGCCGGAGCCACAGTTGTAAGAAGGACGGAGACGGGCAGGGATGGGTTGCCGAAATGATGATTCTGAGAGACGACCACAAATGCGAGAAGTCCAAAGCTAACATACGCCAATCGGCACAGACTTGGGATATTACCACTGGAATGGCTGTAATGCCACATGTAGGGAATGCGTCCGATAGCAGGCATTGACTGAAAACTCGGAGCAACAGTTCAGGGAAGACCATCTGAATCGGTGAACGATACAACACCATGGTGATTACGGGGCGAAAAGTACGAAGATGGTCAAGAGTAAGGATGCAAGGACGTTATCTACATACAAACGATTAATGCCCGTTCCGATGTAGAAGCAGACAGCACAGGAGTTAACACAGACGAAGATGGGGTATCGGAAGCGCGGTACGGTCAAGAAGAATCCAACAAAAATCGCCAGATGCCAAAAAGAACGTTGACAAGGAATCCCACAACTAACCCCATTTGCATACGTCTCCTATTGATACGATCTTAGTAGGCTGGCAAATATTTCTCGAAAAACGTAGGACTTAACGAAAATATAACATTTCCTGGAGGTTCATATTCATTCCCGTTGGCCCAGAAGACCGGAGATTTGAAGTTACGCATGAAGAAAAATGGGACGAGTGGGAAGAAGAATCCCATCAGAATTCCTTGCAACACCGTGGAGTTGGAAGGTGAGGATTGAGAAAGTGAGGCTGTCCCAGCGTTATCAATAGAGTCAATCCATTGCTCTTCTAGGGCGCGCGCATGCTCGTCATCTAAGTTTAAAGGAGGAATTGTGAGCAATAGCTATCGTCCGAAAAATGTGCCTGGCCTACATTCTTCCTCAGTTTCGAAATCGATATCAAGATAGTTTGACGATGGTTGACTATGAAACTGGCGTCGAAAATTCGCAATGTCTGCTTCTGAGAACCCCACTGAAGCCAGGCGATCGAAACCTCTGGCAGGTTGCAGCTGAGCCGTCTTGAAAGCGTCTGAGTGTAAGTATCCTCCAAGAGTGTAGACTAAAGAAAGATTTGCCTGAATTTTCCCTTCTTCCGTTTCCCCTGGTTCCAATTTCGAGCCCACAGAGCAGTGGATCCAGGTTATAGACCCCGGATGGGAAGAGTGCTGGCCATTATTCATCTCATTAATAGCAGCTCGCTTTTGCCGCTCTTCTAAAGAGGCCAGCCACGAGTACAAAAAAGTTCCTTCTGTTAATAAACGACCAGAATGTATCAGCCGCAGTCGTCTGCCTTTAAGCTCTGGTCGTCCTTCACGAATCTGCCATGTGCATGATCTTCAGAATAACTGAAAAGAACAAATGGAAATCTGGGCGTATGCTTACCTTTAGTTTTACATCTCTGACGGAATCCCGCTCCTCTACAACAATGACAAGGTCCTGATATCCTTCTGTGAAACGAATGACGAGGTCCCGGGCCTGTCCTGAAGATACCGACTGCAAAGCAGGGGCTTCAGGAAGAGGATCGACTGCTTTCTGCTTTCCTTTTGCCTTTTCACTGAGCATTATAATTCCGACGGAGTTGCTCAGAAAACAAAGAGAATAGTCATCATCACCACGTGGTCATAGGTACATTCTGATTTAACTAGATTACGCGATATGGATCACTCCCTCCGTCTTGTAGACTGACACGTCCAGACTATGCAACCTCACTCTTATCCACGAACGACGTCTGTGATGCCGCACCATTAGACGTCTGTGTTGGATCAAGCTTCTTTGCCTTGGGATTGAACTTGCCGAACGAATTGTGAATCGTTGGCGCAACTATCACATAGAAAGGAAGTTTTGGTATCGTTTGCCCTGGGGGACCGAATGATACACCGAGATCTTTGACCTCCCGACTCTTCTCATCAAATACAAGGCCATGCACAAAGACCTTCAACTGAAGGTCAGGGTTTTTATTTCTCTTGTCATAGGCCTAACATATAGTTGTAGTCAGAATGAAGCACATCTGCTAATTGATAGATTAGACAATTACAGTCGAAAGTATGCTTTGAGTTTGCAAGTTCTTGACGGTGGTCTTGACATTCTCTTCAACAAGAGCACGGAATGCGTCTTGAGATAAGTTAGGGTCGAATGTTTCTAGTTGTCGAGTGGTCAATGCTCACCACCGTCAACATCAGCCGCGCCAGCGTCATCATGCCACCTCCTTGCCATAATCAGCTTCTTGATCTCAGGCCTAGTCTACAATTAGAACAATGATTATCTTGACTATCAGAAGCTCACCTTCTCGACCGGCTGAAAGTATCAGTAACGGGCTGGAGCCACGTTCGCAGAAGTCCACCAGGAGGTTGCGAGGCCATGGCTGTGTGAACACTTTGGCAGCCATAATGACCCAGAACAATAACATGTTGTACGTGTAGGTTCTTTACAGCATACGTAACAGCTGTATAACTGTTCTATGATGAGCAACAAACCGGAATCAGAAACGAAGCTCGACGGACGCGCTCAAATCCTTGCTTATGAATTGATTCGCAAGGCTGAACTGCGATACTGCACTACCAGTCATGACCAAGTCTGGTTAACGCGTTCCGGTTTACAAAGTCAGGATTGCTAAACCTTAAGGTTATTTAATATAACACTTTACTTGCCTATTATCCGTACATCCGATGAACATAACTCCTGGTGCTGTGTAGGAAACAAATACAGTCAGAGGTTCTATTTCACAAAACTGGTACAGTAACTCACATTCCGCCAACGTTTGCTTCAAACCTAGATTCTCGAAAACGTTGGTTTCCCTCGAGTAATACCTGAAGATCGAAAGTGCTTGTATCATTCATGCTCAGTAGCCCAATTGGAGTGGTAACAGAGGTACGAAGAGCCCTTGCTGTGATCGTAGGGGACCCTAAGGTCGACCTTTCATTTAAAAGTCTTTGATCTACAGGGTGGGCCCTCGACAAAGTAACCCATTAAGAGTATGCATAACAAGTGAATAGTGAACATTCTTTGAGCAATCGCACATAATTCTTTAGCACCAGGCCAATACAGCGACCAGCGCCGTGGTGTGAGGGAAAGTTCCCAACGAATTCCGTTTTATGTGCTCTGGCGGATCAAGGGATGATTGACTAATTGATCTCCCCTTATCAAGGTACCTACCAACTTATGTGACCCCACACAATTGTAAAGCAATCGGAAAGGATGATCACTTTCCGTCGAAACCACATCACCAATGTACGTATATTAATTCACTATATAGTAGTTTATCAACTTGATGTTCAACATTATAGATATCTTGGCAACAACTTTACATGCAATACACCCGAAAATGACCAAGTAAACATAGTTGAAAAAGATAACACCATAACTGTAATGAATGCGCCCTCGCCGTTCTCGATTCTTGTTCGTTTCCTTGGTAAGGTCAAGGATGAATTGCCGCCATGTGCAACAGACTCACATGTCTCTACACTACGCAACCACTGAATAAAGCCTGAACGTCCTCCGCCAACTTCATGTGATCAAAATTCATAGGGTCAAAAACTTGATTCTCTACGATGCTTCCTGACACCGTATTTACCGGGTTGCTCGTCACGCCACCATTCTGGTCTTGCAACAATGGCTTGAAAGTCTCCCAGAATTCTGCCAAGTCAAAATCTACGAGACCTTCCTGGAGTGCATCAAAGCTAGGGTCCAGGATAGTGTTTTGTTCAGCACTATCAGACTGGACCTTGTGGTCGGTGAATTGATCAAACAGATTCATGTTGTTCTGTGTCGGATCATTGCCAAAGGTCGGTTGCTGAACAGGAGCAAAAATCGAAGCAAAGTCACTTTCGAGATACTCTGCTAGCTCTTCATCTGTGCAAGTTGAGGATTCGGTGTACATTGGTTCTGTGTGGCCTTCAGAGTCCGTAGGACAGAGATCGGCGTCGGATGTCACAGCTGGAAGCATTGTGTCGTCAGATTCATCATCTTGTGGCAAGATCAAAGGACTTGTAGGCGGTGGTGGCGAAGAGGGAGGAAGTCCGATCCAATGCTGCTTCTTTGGGATCTCAGGATCCGCGTCCTCGAGGTTATCCGATCGCAAGGTGAGTCCACTGCGCAGAGCAGTTTCACTTTCCATCTCGATGTCGCTGCTAACGCTGGGTAAGGAACCAGAGGGCATATCGAGCTCGTCAAGTGCAGTGTCAAGTTCCAGACTCAAAGCATCCTCAGGTTCGTCCTCGCTCTCTTCACCAGAGGCTTCATTACCATCTTCGGTCGTCGTTTTCAAGGCCTTCGGCGTTTTCGGCGTTTTCGGCGAGAGCTTCCTTGCAGACCCCAAACCAACTGGAGTTTGCATATTTGAAAACCTTCGGCCAGGTACAGGAGTGAAGAGGGAACCATCCTCGCCAGGGCTGAACAGATCTGAATTACGTTTTCGTGGTGGTGTACACGGAATGAGTGGTTTGTCAGATCGAGGTGACTGAGGCTCAGAAGATGCAGGACTTGAAAATGCGGCTATTCGATCTTGAATAGCTGAGGTCAATGCGAACATTGGTCCATCACTCGCAACTGTAACAGGAGGAGGGCATTGTGTTGGTGGTGTCGATCCCTTTTGTTGGCTTGCTATCTTTGAAGGAGAAGGACTTGGGCTTTGTAGCCGTTTCTTTTCCTTCTCCGTCTCAGTCCGCAGGGTCCCTCTTTTGCGAGCCTTTCTCTCTTCCTTCTTCTTTGATTCAGCAAGTTCAAGAGCACGAGCAGCCTCCTCAGACAATCGAGGTTGCATCGACGTCGATGTCCGTGCCCACGCCGGAACAACGTATGGTTTACGAAACTTTGTAGTAGTAGTGGTGGTCGATTTAATAGGAGACGATGCTGAAACCTTGAAGTCGGTCTGGCACGAGTTCTGGTCCCATTTGTGGCGCTCATTGCCTGGCTTGGGAGATGAATATGTTTCTGCCGTTCGATAGTACGAGCCGGACGCCTTCTTGATAGGCTGAGTAATATCGGACACCAACCTAGGATAGTACCGGATTGAAGAGAGCTCATTCCTTCTGGGCGATGACCGTGCATGTCGGTGCGCATCCCTTCTCTCCACCCACTCTCTTTCTCTCGTCTTTCCCTTCTCCTTGCTGGCCTCACGTTCATCCATGAAATCGCTGAGTGTACGCTTGCGGCGGGAACTGCTGCTATAAGTCGGTGGGGGCGGTGAAGATGCAGATACAGACGCAGGTGGGACTGGAGTAGTGTTAATATTGCTATTAGAGCGAGCGGTTAAGCCACGAGTAGTGGGAGTCTCCGTATTTGGCTGCCCAGAAGGAAGAATGGAACCCGAGCCAGCAGGAGGCGTCGGAGCATCTGAATTGAATGTTTTTCCTTCCCTCTCACTGCGCCGCCTAAAAACAGTCGGGTTGACATTTTCTTTGTCTAACAAGACGACGTCATCATCAGGGGGATGATTTCTATTGGTATTGTTCACGGGAGGATGGATGTTGTTGCTGTTGGGTGCTGATGGTGGTATACTTTGTCTTTGAGCGGCTGCAGAAATAAGTTCTCGTAAAGCATTCACAAGTAGAGGGCTCGGTGGCTTTTCTGATCCTGTCGAGGAACCCTTGGCTTGGTTAGAGTCAATGGCACTAAGAGCAGCCAAAAGTGCGGTATTCTGAACGTTTGGATCAGAAGATGAAGAGGAAGAAGACAGAAAAGCAAGAATGTCAAGTAGGCTTTGAGGTTCTGGATCTCGCGGAGAACGAACAAGGGGCGCGAATGTAAAAGGGTTGGTTAAAGGGTCCTTGGATGACTTAGCGTGAGATTTCGCATCAGTGGACTCTGGGTGAGATGGATGGGCGGTGGAAGATATCGGTGGCAATGCAGTACTAGACGAGGCCGCTGACCTTGAATCTCCAGCAGTCGACGAAGAGGCTTGGGTCCTAGCGGATGATTTGTTGGACTTCGACCCGGAGGCAACCGCGTTCGGCGGTCTGCCTGCCTTCTTCCTCTCTGGTCCAACGTAATGCGATAACAGGAGTCGGTCGGCTTCACTATTTTCAGGATCGATGGAAGGTGTCTTGGCAGGTTTCTTCACCTTGGCTTTGGCACGTTTATGTTGAGAACGCATGTGTATGGACGCAATTGTGGCGAGAGTCGCACTGTCAGTAGGGACGTAAGAAGATGAAGGTATCGAAGTGGAACTTGAGGCTCCCGTCGAGTGGGATATCGAACAGTGCATATGATGAGCAGCATGACGCTCAGAAGAACCATTCCGGCCATTGTCCGCCACAGAGGTATAGGCCGCCGTACCGGAATTCACAGGCTCAGTAGGAAGACCCCAAGTCCTGAGAGCGGCAGGAAGAGACGACTTCTCCATTGCAACAGTCTTCAAACGGGTGATTTAGAATGAGGATTTCGGTCCAAAAACTTGTGTCGTACCTCTTTCAAGGCAAATATTATCTCTAACGCTTCTTGCCCAGTTGGCAATTTAATCACGGTGCCTGTCACGGGTGTACTGTCTCTTTCGTCCAGCATCAATGCCCAGGACATGAGCCCAAGGGCAACAGCCAGCCCACGAGGCTGTTCTGGAGCACTCCTTGAGTCTGAAGATTGATGTCCTGGCGCTGCGTTGGGTATGTTGACTTGTGCAGGGGCGGAATTTGACTCCAGTGGGTCGAGCACATAGACCGAAAAATCGCGGCGTTTATCTTGCACAAGTTCTGGACTTGAAATACAGATGGCATCGAGACATGTCTTGAGAGAAGCTGTGCCAAACTCTGGTCGCGTGGTATTAGCTTGTTCGACGGGGGAGTCGAAGCCGGTGTGGGTATGAGGAACGAGAAGAACGGGAACAGTAGAGGAAGAGCGGGCGAGGATGTATTGGGAGCCACTGACAGTGTAAAGGATGCGCAACGGCAGATTTCGATTTCGCGTCTCCATGTCGTTTGTAGCACACCCACCCTTTGCTGACTAATCTTACGCGCTCAAAATCACGCCGTGACCGGGACGCGTCAAACACGGGACCGTATCATTCGTATGTACAAAAGCTGAAAAACTTCGAACGTAACATCATATGTACAAAAACTAAGAAACTTCGAACGTAACAGCGATAGAATGTCGCCGTTCTGCAGCATCCGGAATTCGTACTAGCGACTGACTGAGGCGCCTCTCGACAGAGGAAAGCTCGGGACTCATGGGTTGTGGTTTATTCGTGCATTGACAACCTGGAAGGCATATTGTTGCTTGCGTGTTATGCCGTTCGCGGACCAGGCTTTGAGTAGGTACTAGAGCCGGTGAAGGTGGGCGCCGAAAGAGGCACGGGAAAACAAAGTTGGCAATGACTGGCACCGGAAATGGTGACGGTGACGAATCAATGTCACGGATCCATATCTTCGAGTCATACGCCGCAGAAGTGATCAATGCTATGAGAAGGAGACTTGCGGTATAAATCGAATCTTCATAAAATGATTACTCAAAACATGTCCTGAGGTCGAGGATATGCCTGTCTTACTAATAACTGTGTTGGCGAGGATGAAGATCTGGATAGCAAGAGGAAGCCGGTTCGAAGTATGCTCGCGTTCCAAAGGAGAGGTGGCTGCTACCAACGTGACCACTGTATTGATATCAGTGAAGAATCTATACCAATGACATTGATACAACCAACCTAGTTCAAAAGGGAGGAGAAAAAATAGACTGGTGATTTCAGTAGCCACTGACTGAGGACACTTTGTAAGGGGCTTTCGCAAAGCTCTGGATAACGTCAATACGCCGGCGTCCAGAAAGAAGATAAACTCACGACCATACAGACCGCAATAGACAAGCACTCTGAATAGAAACAATCATCCAGAAAGTCTGTCGATGGTTGAGAGTCGGTAGGATAGGTATGGCCAGACCAACAGAGACACAACACAGGGAGATGATTAGCCCTGCTCAGGAATTTGGTTATATTTTCTGGATATGAAGAAACTCACGCGTACCGAGCAGGATTCTGCGAAACACTCTGAAACGAAACGACATTAGTGATTTTCAAGTCGTTGGCGGCGTCTCAACTCGATGAAGTTGAGGCTGACGCTTTATGTCTTGCATGGCTGGACTCTTTTAGATGGGAGGTTGACCGTCAAGGATAACCTGATCGGCCTCGAGAAAGGAAACGATCGGTGGCTGTGTTGTGACGACTTGTTGCTCAAACATCCAAAATTTTGACGTTGTCCCTTCAATGACCTCCACGACAGGTTCAAGTACTGTTCTTCAGTCCAAGTCCGTCCTTGGTAAACGCAATCGCAGTACCTCACTTGTTCTACATCTTTCTTCTAGTCCTGATCCTCAATATAATACCTCTAATTCGGACCTTGAAGACAAAACACGTTCCAATCCATTTATTTTAGTGAATGGGGCTTTGGTAGCCAATACAAAGAAGCGATATCAATGTACCCATGAAGGCTGCGATAAATCGTACTCCAAGCCTTCACGTCTAGAAGAGCACCAACGATCCCATACAGGTCAAGTATGTTGTGTTGAAACTTGACGACGGCTATCCTCTGATCGTCATTTAGCGACCATATATATGTGAGACGTGTAACAAGGCATTTCTGCGTGAGACGCACTTGCATGCGCACTCGCGAAAGCACCTTCCGGAATCCTCACGGCCGCTCGTTTGTCCCAAAGACGGCTGTGGAAAGCGCTTCTGGACTCACCAGCACTTACGCGTGCACATTAATTGGCACGATGGTGCTAAAACTTTTCAGGTCCGTTCTTGCATGACGCAATACAAATGTCTGCTTGACGGTCTGCACAGTGTACGGAAAATGGGTGTAACGAGGCATTTGCGAAACATCACCAACTCCGGAGCCATATATGTTCTGCGCACGCGCCACCTGGAACTAAACCATACCGGTGTACACACGAAGGATGTACAAGGTCCTTTGATACTAACCAACATCTACGTACTCACTCCAAAGTTCACGACGGTAAGTTGCGTGTTTCCTGAGTTTTTCACGTCCTCAATGGTTTTTCAGAAAAACGCTACACCTGCGTGCATACGGCATGCTTTCCTAGCTCTGACAGTACACCCACTTATTATCCAACATGGACTGCCCTTCAACACCATATCTGTACTGCCCATCCTCCTACTTGCACTCACGCGTCCTGTAATGGACGTGTTTTTGCTTCCCAAAAGGGACTCAGAGCTCACCAAAAGTTGCATGACCAACGTGAACTAGAGAAAGAAATGGCAGGTTCAGACGCCGAAGATGCTGATCATTTACTCCCGCCGCGGAAAAGACGCCGGGGCGGAGAAATCGGTAGAGACTGGAAATGCGATGTCGACGGTTGTCTGAAAGATTTTAAATCCGTGAGTGCCCTAATAGAATGAGAATGCTCTGGTGCTCACTCCTTACAGAAAAATGCTTTAGACACCCATACTCAAGTCACACATCTAGGTCGTCGCGATTACATTTGCCCAGAAGCCGGTTGTGGGCAGACATATGGCTACAAACATCTTTTACAACGGCACCTTGCAAAGGCCCACCGCGCGACGTCTGATCATGACACTGGTGACGAATCGGAATGGGTATCAGGCTACAAGATTGCGCGAAAGGCGAGCTCCACCTTAGACATTGACACAATCACAGGCCATGCCTATGCACAACGCACGCACGCAAATATAGCGAACGCTACTGCATTGCTATGCCCGTACCCCCTGCTTGGAAGCATCACGCTTGTCGCAGACAATGTTCAGGCCGAATCCGGTCCGCAAACGCACGAAACGGGCACTTGCAACTATGCCTTTAGCCGGGCATATGACTTGCGGCGCCATCTCAAAGCAGTCCATGGCATTGATACTGTAAAGGAAAGCGTCGACGAGTGGGTTACAATTCAAAAACACGTACGACGTCTCGCTGTCGACTCGTCCTCAGCCCGAGCACCCAGCACCAACCCTGTCACGATCAAACGGAATTAACTCATACTCGCCGGTCCCATGATTTTACTAGAGCAGTTACTCGTTTCGACGTCCAGACCACATGTCCATTAATCGCGAACTTGTTCCCACTAAATACCCGCGGCGGAGATACTTCTAGATCCAGGTATAACGATCAAGGTCTTTTGACACCCTGGTTCCATTCCAATGAGGACGTGCAGGATCCGTGGGCGCTAGCGTACAAGTAACCGCGACGGCGAGTGTCTTTGCCAAGCAGACTTGTACCGTGCATGTGTTACATCATCCGTCTAAACGACCCATCTACATTCCACCTTTGTCTTTCTATGTATTCATCTACCTTCGGACACCATTCATATCCATTCAGTTTCGCGTAAACCTTCGCATAAACTTTGTCATCAGTCTCGCAATCATCAAGTGACCTTTCGCTTATAAGTAAGCGTCGAGCCAATCAGCCAGCCAGCGCTCCCTCAGCATGCGGTGGTCTCTTCCTGCGTTCCTGCTCTCCGTATCCCCACTCGGCGTCCTCGGACAATCATCCACAGCCGACGCATACTTTGCCTTTGAGTCCCCGATCGCGAAAGCGAACCTCCTTGCCAACATCGGCTCGGACGGGGCCAACGCACACAATGCAAAGCCCGGGATCGTCATCGCGTCACCCTCGACGACCGACCCCAACTACATGTACACATGGACCCGGGACTCTGCGCTCGTCTTCCATACGATAATCGATCAGTGGGTACTTTCTTTCTTCCCATGCCCTTCGAGTTGACTGACGCGCGGCGCGCGGGGCTAGGTATATTGCCGGACAAGACGACACCTTGAACCCTTTGATTGACAACTACATCGCGGCCCAGAGGGTCCTTCAGCAGGTTTCCAACCCGTCCGGAACGGTCAGCACAGGCGGGCTTGGCGAGCCCAAATTTAACGTTGATATGACGGCGTTTACTGGGTCGTGGGGCCGACCCCAAAGGGGTGCGTTTGTATGTGGTAATCTCCCCGGGCCGTAATGCGAAACCAAATCTAGATGGACCGGCTTTGCGAGCGACGGCCTTGATCACCTGGGCTAATTCTTTGAAGAATGCCTCCCAGGTGAACGACCTGTGGCCCATCATCAAGCTCGACCTCGATTATGTCGCGTCGACCTGGAATGAGACTACGTACGCCAAGCGGCATCTCGAACCGTTTTGTTCCTCATATGTCGGTATAGCTTTGACCTCTGGGAGGAAGTCTCGTCCTCGTCCTTCTTCACCACCGCCGTGCAGCATCGTGCTCTCCGCCAAGGAGCGGCCCTCGCCACTGCCCTCGGGCAATCGAGCTCTGCATCGACGTACACCACCGAAGCCGACAACACCCTGTGCTTCCTCCAAGTATGTCCCCAGCCTCACCGAACGATCCCACACTGACCCGAATCGCAGTCGTACTGGAACCCATCGGGGTACATGACCGCGAACACGGGCGGCGGGCGCTCCGGCAAGGACGCCAATACCGTCCTCACGAGCATCCACACGTTCGACGCAGCGGCGGGGTGCGACGCCGCGACGTTCCAGCCGTGCTCCGACCGCGCGCTGTCGAATCTCCTGCTCTACGTCCAGTCGTTCGACATCTACGCGCTCAACGCCGGGATCCCCTCGGACCAGGGCTCGGCGACGGGGCGCTACGCAGAGGACGTCTACTACAGCGGTAACGTGCGTACGCGTCTTCGTGAAAGGGAATGCTACTCACATGACGATAAAGCCATGGTACCTCACGACGCTCGCGGTGGCGGAACAGCTGTACGACGCGCTGATCGTATGGGACCGCACGGGCGCGCTGGACGTGACGCCCGTCTCGCTCGCCTTCTTCGCGAACCTCGTCCCGGGCACGGCGGTGGGGACGTACAGCGCGGGGAGCAGCGCGTTCGCCGCGCTCACCGCGGCCGTGCGGGCGTACGCGGACTCGTTCGTCGGCGTCGTCGCCAAGTACACGCCGGCGGACGGGTCGCTGGCGGAGCAGTTTACGAGGACGGACGGGACGCCGACGAGCGCGCGGGATTTGACGTGGAGCTATGCGGCGCTGTTGACCGCGAGCGACGCGCGGGCCGGGCGGGTCCCGCCCAGCTGGGGCGCGGCGGGGCTGGAGGTCCCTGCGGTGTGTGTTGGTTCCGGGGGCGAGACGGTGCCGGTGACGTTTAATGTTGATGCTACGACCGTGCTTGGAGGTGTGTGGGCTGACTGGCTGTTGTACTCTGCGGGCTGATTCGCGTGCAGAGAATATATACATCACTGGGTCGGTTTCGGCGCTGCAGAATTGGTCGCCGAGTACTGCGCTTTTGCTTTCGTCTGCGTCGTATCCTACCTGGTCGAGTAAGTGCTGACTGGTCGCTGGGAGGTTTCTGTGCTCATTTGTGTTTACAGTCACGGTCGACCTGCCTGCAAATACCCTAGTAGAGTACAAGTACATCCGCATTGACAACGGGCAGGTGACCTGGGAGTCGGACCCGAACCGTTCGTTCACCACACCCGCGTCTGGTTCGTACACTCTGAACGATGTGTGGAGATGATAGAGTCTATACTATAGAATATGTTTTGGCTCCAGTTACTGTACACATGTCTGATACATTATGAAGAAAGTCTGTGCTTAATTTCCAGGAGGACTGGAGAGGATAAACCCATGTTTTGGGTGACAATTTGTGATTTCACTTTGAACCAATTGATCAGAATTTGAAGTCTGCCAAAGGCATGACTCCTGATGTCAGGAAGCCAGTGGATTGCCTTTGGCTAAATCAGCTTTGAAGATTGGTGTTCCTGTGATGCTCCTCAGAAATCTGGATCCAACCAAAGGCCTTTGTAATGGGACAAGAATGATTGTCACTCAAATCAGGACCAGAGTTCTCATGTGCTGCCTCATTAGTGGAGATGCAAAGTTTGCAGGTTCTACAGTGTTGATTCCCAGGATCAATATTGATGCTTCTGAAGAAGATTTGCCTAT